>VNJT01008302.1:0-56741 GCA_008042655.1 Drosophila burlai
TGTTCACGCCAGAAGGGCGTTTATTTCCCGGAGGCAGTGTGATCCCGTACACTCGCTCTCTCTCTCCCTCTTCCACTGCACTTTCGTGCATAGAGCTGCTAATCCGCTCTCCCCAAGCTAGATTTAAGCCTTCTTCTTTGTTAGTACTAATTTACCATTACACAAATAAAGACGCACGTCGCGTAATACCCCGAAAGTTTCTTCCGTGTTTTTCTTATCGAGTGCATTTCAGCTTAAAGCCATCCCCCTCCGAACACACAATATACGTACATATGCATACATGCAATGCAGCAACCACTTTTTCACTCCCTGCAAAAGTGCATTTAATTCGCAATATAAAAAAAGTAATAATAATAATAATAATAGGAAGCATTGCGTCAAATAAAAACTAGGGTTGTACCTTAGTTTACTAACGGTTATTCCGCGCAAATCGCTCTGCCTTTTTCATATATGTATCTTTGGATCCAAAAAAAAAAAAGGAAAAAAAAACCAGACAAACTCGTTTGCTGCATTAAAATACAAGAAACCGCGTCGAAGAAGCAGAAAACCAAACAAAGCCACTTTTAATTTTTTTTTTTACATATATACGACAGCAACTTTTGTTGCTAAGCGAACGAAGCCAAGATCAAATCGTAATAATAAAGCAAGAGCCGGCAGCAGAGGAGAATGGAAGCTGCGCACATCACACTTTCAGATACTCTTTTGAATTTTTCTGAAATATATTTTCCAATTGATCTGAAATTTGGTTCTGTCTTGCATTATAGCCTTGTCTAGACCTATTCCAATCTTGGCTTAGCTTACTCAAGAAACAAAGTTGTAATGTTAATTAAACAATTTCCTTGGAGATCATCTCGAACCCTAAGCCAAGGAACTGTGCATGGGATCAACCCCCCCATTAATGTGAAATTTAAAGCTTCATATAATATTAATTAAACTAAAGCGTTGATTAGTGGATAATACCATTTGAAAGAGTATCAACAATGCTGAAGAGGAAGCGGCGGCGACTGCTGGCTGCTGCTGTTGCTGCTATGGATTACAATTGCAAATAAAATGCACACACGCCGCCACATGTTGCGCAACTTTTGTGCAGGCAGGAAAAAGGGAGGTGGCCTGGGGTTTTCCTATACAGATATATATATATATATATATATAAAGTGGGTATAGCTTTGTGTGTGATAAGCACAGACGCCTTTTGCCCTATAAAATTAGCATAGCAAAGGAGAGAGCAGAGCGGTAGCAGAGGAAGATGCGGACAGACAGTGCAAAGGGAGACCCAAAACAGAGAACAGGGAACAGGGAAAAAAACAAAAGGGACAAGTGCAGCATCATCAATATAAAAAAAAATTAAGGAGGCAAGGCAGCAGCAGCAGAAATGCAGCAGATGAGTTGCTTCAGATATCAAAAAAGGGTTAAATCGGAGCCTTTTGGGCTGGGTCAGACAAATGAAATTGAAATGGAAATGGAAATGGCAAAGATAGAGGCAAAGTCAGAGGCAGAGGACAATGATGTAATACAGACAAGAATTTTTTAAAAAGCCTATAAAAATAAGAGAAGCAAACAGGCAGCAGCGCGACACACGAAAAAAAATAAAGTCAACGACAAATAAGGCACAGTGGGACGAATTAAGCCCACTTGGCGCTACCATGGAACGAAAATTGAGTCATCAATGACACATCGCTACACTTAAATACATGTATATCAATTTTTTAGCAAATTATTAGAAGGTAATACCTTAAGTCACTAAGCTATATTCGTTAACTTGAATATGTTAATGAATAAAACAATCAATGAACAAAATAAATAATAATAAATAATAAATAATAATAAATAAAATCTACCTACACAAAAAAATGAATCCAGAAAATATTCGATAAATTAGAAAAGAAAAGAAAAAAAAAAAACTTGAAATCTCCAAATAATATTTTAATAATATTAGTAATATTTTATGTTACTCCATAAATATTTTTGGAAAATTCCCCACAATCTCTCAACATTATTCTATTTTTCCCCCCACTGTACCGCAAGTCGTAAAATTAAACAAATGCGCTCATATAACAGCAGCAGCAACAAAAACCATCAGTCTGGAGACGTTTTCCCTCCCATTGCCCCCCCTCCCCTCTTGCTAAAATTTGTTTAATAACAAACGCGGTGTTGTGTTCACTCGCCTCGGTTTCAGTTTGTTTACTCTGTGCTCCGCGTCGACTTTTATGACACATCTATCTATATATCTCTCCCTCCCCCACAGATAAAATTATAAAATAAAAAGAGAAAAAGAAATACAAAAAAAAGGAACTGCAAACGCTTGGGGCAATGAATAAACTTACTAATAATATTTAGAAGAAAGTTGACTGGGGGGGGGGGAATTGTGCTGCTGCTTTAGATCATCAACCATCATCATCATCGGACGGGAATGATTTCATATATTCCTTATTTTGTCTATAATAAATGTAACGATTTCTGGTGAATACCGAATTACGGCTTTGGAATGCACGCAAAATTCTTGGAAATATAGTAAAACCAGAACGAAAAAAAAAATATAAAAAAATAAATGCACATTTTGTATTTTCCCACGCCTCACCCACTGATTTTTCTTGTAGTTTTTGCGTTGGCATTTCGCATGAAAATCAAATAAATTGCAACACATGGTGCACTTAAGCCAAAGGTTAACAGACGCCTCCTCATGCGAAGCAATAACAACAACAACAATAGTTGCATCTGCAACTGCAACAGAAATTGCAAGTACGGCAGCAACATCTGCCGGCAACATGTCGCTCAACCGCAGATCCAGGCTGCAGCAACATCAAGCAGATCAGACCCGAGCTTTATCGCACAGTTGTGGCCAGGGAAATAGGTAGGAATGTTTATAGATACAATAAATAATATAAACAACATTTTTAACAACAAGAAATGAGCCCAGCCCAAGCAATAGCATTGAATACCTTATATAGTAAACTCTAGTTTAAATTTTAAAACTTTCCCAAATTAAATATCCTTTGCTGTAGTTGGTGGAAAAAAATTGCTTCCGCTGCTACTGCTACTGCTGGTTTTGCTTTGGCAGATTTTCCCACGCGCATTTGTTGCACTTTTGCTTCCTTTTTTCATTTCATTTTCTCGGCTTTTCCTTTTCTCGCCTTTAGTGACGTAGTTGGGAAATGTGAATTTCATCATCGGAGGAAAAAGCAGGATGTGAGTCATCAAGTTAAGCCTTTTCCCTATAGCCCCTCCCAAATACAATTTATAATGACTAATGTGGACCGGCGTCGCAATGCGACATATCGCACAGCATCATCGCATCAATAATGTAATAATAATGTAACTTGCACATAAATTATGAAAATGCGTCTGGCAACATTTTGGCCCCTTCGAGTATTCGGCTTCTTTCTCTTCGTGTTTTCAGCAACATTCTTGAGAGAGAGTTTTCTGATTGTTTTGCAACATGGCTTTAAGTTGGGGTTCTTTTAGGATTTATAGCATATCGAGAGCATAAAGTGTGTGGGATTTATAAAGAAATATGTGCGTATGTACATAGATGGGCAGGAAATCTCTCATAAAAGGAGGCTCGTTGCAAAAAAAAAAAAAAATAAATAAATAAGTAAATAAAGCTGTGCCAAGTGCGTGAAAGAAAGAGAGAACAGGAAAAGCTTTGCTCTCTCCTCTTCCCATCACCTCTTCTCTCTATCTCCAGATATGCCGTTCTCACACTCTCTCTCTCTCTCTCTCTCTCTTTATCTTTGTAGCTCTGTATGGGCCTTTGGCATTTTTATCGCCGCCGCCGTCGCCGCTATTGCGACCTTGAGCATAACAATTTATTGCTACACGTGTGCGAATAAAGCAACAACAAGACCAACTACGACGCAATTCGTACAACACAGAAAGAGAGACGACGGTGTGCTGGGGGCAGGGGCAGCCAGCGAGCGTTTGTGCGAGAGAGAGATAAAGACGAAAAGACGCGCCTAGCAACACACAGCCCAAAGAAACTTAAGAAATTGCCAAAAAAAAAAATAAGACAAAATGCTGACGGGAAAAAAAAACCAAGACATTGTTACCAACATATTTTATCAGTTTACAAGCTTTATTATTCCAAATGTATAAACTTTTTATTTATACATTTTTAGTTTATGCATAAATTGTTGTGTTTGTAGGTCTATATTTTTTGTGTTACTTTTTGGTAACTCCCAACTGTTACATACATCGATTTTGTTTACTTTTTTCTGGCATAAATTAATGCATGAGAATGAACGAAAGGCGAAGCGATGAAAGTGAAATCCGCAAAATAGAGCCCGAAAAGGAAATTAAACCTTTTGAGCAATTATTTTTTTATTTTACTTTATTTTTTTTTTCCTGTTGTATTCTGTTCTGTTGCCGTGAGTAACTTCGTAGGTTTGGGTTTTTTTTTTTGTGTTCTTTATTTTTTTTCGCGCATTTCGTTTTCTACGCACTTTTTCCAGCCGACTCTGACCTTGGTTCAGTTCATTAACATTTTTCCAAACACGCACACACAAAAAGCAAGGTGCGAAATGCCAAAAAAAAAAAACACAGAGGCGCCAACTTACGCATGTTGTGCCCTCTCCCTCTCGTACCCCCTCATAACCAAATCTATTGTGCGTATTTCTTTTTTTTCCCTGTTGCCAACCGCCGCCGCCTCTCCCGCTCGCACGTGACACGCCCTCTCCCTTTCACTCGCGAATAGGGAAGCTTTTATACTAATTAGGAGAAGAAGAAAACTGAGTTGTGCAGCAGAAGAAGAAAGAAGAAAAAGGGAACAGCAGAGGCACTGATATTGATACAAGTGCGTGTCCGGCGTCTTTCCCTCTCGCTTGCACTGGCTCTAATGAACCGCTTGCGGAAGCGAGATGGGTAGATACATACATATTTGCTAATCTGCGGCACGCACCTGATTTCATTTCATTTCTTTTTTTTTTTTTTTTTTTTGGTGTTCCTATTCTTCTGCTATTTCTATTTCGATATCTATTTCTAATTCGCTAGGCAGTGTGCGTTGCTGGGCGTCAAAAAAAGAAAAGAATTAATCTTAGACCACTTGTGTCAAGTTTTTAGTTGCTAAATTAGCAGTGGAAAAGTTATGATGTTTAGAATGTGATGATGATAATGATGGCATGGAATTCTTTCGTTGCGGGGGAAGTAGAAGCTCTATTTGATTAGATTTGGTGTGTCTACAGATTTGTAGTTTCTTAAGTAGCCTATTCTTTTAGTATTGATTTTGGAATAATCCGATTTTATTTAAATGCTGCTTTTATTGTAATAATATAACGTTTTAAAAATATTACTTTAAATTAAATTAAAAATTCCTAGTGAAATTCCTTCGTTTACAAATGAATCATTTTTTCAGTTCCTTTTTTTTAATTTCTGACGGCGACGCATAATTAAAATTAATAAATGGGCTCAGTGGTCGTGGGCGTTTTTACTCAATTTGTGCTACACTTTGCCTCCACCGCCCTCCTCCTACAGCCACCCGGCGTTTCTTGTTTCTAATTTTATTCTATTCTCTGCTAATCGCTCGCGGCGGGAGAAAATAAATAAATGAATATGTGGAGCGCTTGGTAACAACACAAGCAAAATGCGCGGCAACGGTGAATGCGAATGCAAACGCAGAGACAACACCCAAAAAAGCAAAAGGCAAAGCCAAAAGCCACCAACAACAACACAATCAAAACAAACGTGCGAAACGTGCAAAAGTGTCGCGACGCGACGCAAGTGTGCTTCTTGCTGTATTCTTTTTGTTGGCTGCACTTCGGTTTAACTGCACTCGGCGAATTGCAAGAGAGAGAGCGGGGAGCCGGCCGGCATCTGAGCACGCGAAAGAGCGAGCGAGCGCGAGCATGGTAAGCAAAACAAGAAAAATAAAAAGCAAAAACAAAAGCAATAAAAGGCAACCAGACACTCACAGGTTGCCTTTTATTGCTTTTGCTTTTGCTTTTTGCTTGTTTTGCTTACCATGCTCGCGCTCGCTCGCTTTTTCTTTTGTCTTATTTTTCGCTTATTTGTTTGATGCATTTGTTGCTATTATTATTAAGATTTATTGATTTTATTATTAAGGTAGTACTTTTATTGTTGTTTCATTTAGTTTTTTTTAATGGCAATCAAGAAACTAATGAATAGTAATATAAGCTGGTATTTTTGCATAGTTGCATTTTGTATTTGCATTTTCTATTCGCTTTTGCAGTCGTCGTCGCCGTCGTCGTCGACGGCGTAATCGTAGTTGTAGTTGTAGCGTAAAGCGTAGTAAAAGATGATTGACGTGACGTGACGTAAGCGTGAGAGGCGGTGGTCCGAGCGAGACGGGGCGCGCGTGTGCGAGTGCGAGGGTTGCTCAATGGATAGTAAAGAATTGCGCGCCAAAAAGGGAGAGGAGACATTGAACCCGGACGGAAAATTTTACGAAGGCAGGGGATAAAGCGAACAAATTTAACTTAAAGACTTTTCTATCATACTTTTACATAATTTTTACCAAAACTTCATTATTTAAGTTATTGATTTTTTAAATGTTATTTTCATAAAAATATTTATATACAAATATTTGATATAATTTTGTCTTGGGAATTATTATTATTTCTTAAATCATTTATGATTATTATTTATTATTCTGAGAAACAAAAAGAGTTAATGGGAATGCAAGTAGTCGCAAGTACCGCAAAAATTTGGTATAGAAATGCCGGCAAAGGAGGAAGGAACATTTTGGGGCTGTCTGCCACGTGGCCGGGCCGGGCAGACATCCTTGAAAAGCACAACAGCAGCAACAACAGGCGGCAACACAAGAAAAAGCCTAGAAAATTTTGGGGTGTTGGCCCAAAAGAGAGCGCGAGATTCAGCTATATATGTATATATATATATAAAATATATATGTATGTATATATACTTAGTATATATGTATTTAGCTCCTCTTTTATTTCACTTTTGGGCGTAGTACTGCGCAAGAACATCATCCCCCTTTTCCTTTTGGCTGATGATAACTTTTTTTTTTTTTGTTCAGCGAGAGGATGACGCCATGGAAAAACATAAAAAAAAACATACACACACATATATAGTATACACAATGAGCTATGAATGCCACGCGCCAACATTTTCCGAGTTGTGTGTGGGTGGGTGGGAGGAGGAAAGCGTAAAGGAAAGCCCAAACGGAAAAACGGCAAAAAGTACCCACACACACAAAAATCAATGAAAATCGCCTCAGACAAACGTGGGCGTGTGCAGCAGCAGCAACGTAACAAGTTTACTACGTTTGCTGTTGACGTAGGCGTGTTTTTTCCCGCCACCCCCTCCGGATCGATTTTCCGGTGGTGGTGCGAAGCCGCCTGTATGTGTGTGGTGTTGTGACTTGTTGGTTTCAGTGTATCTCTCTGCAACGCCCACACGAAACGGAAGTGCGAACACTAGTTGAATGTGCAACAAAAACAGTGAACGAGAGGGGGGGATAGAGGGAAAGAAAAGCGGTGGAAATTAATCAGCCAACCCCGTGAGATATCCTGTTCTATAATTAGTTGATTGCTTTTTAACGATTACCAACCAATTACAAATACAACTTTAACAAGTCATTGATTATTTCTCAAAAGTCAAGACAATATATAGGTATTCTGTGGATCTATTGTCTTGGAAGCTTTAGCTCCTTATATACACATTGTTACTAATAGTAACTAATTAATTCTAGTCACATATTACAATTTAAAACTCTATTTTTAAAACTTCCCGACAAATTGCTATTGAAAACCTCCAAGGAACCTGCCATATGGTATCCCATATTGCAATACTTTAAAACTATCTGAGGGTTATAGAGTTCCCAACCCTATCTCGATATTAAAAGCTGAATAAAAACTCACCGGAATCGGAGGGCGTCTCGATATGGGGTCCATCATCAACCATTTCGTTGCAGCGCGTGTAGCTGTGATCACTGTGCAGCAGAATGCTGTAGTTGTTGTTGATGATTTTGCTACTTTGGTTGCGCCTCAGCCAGGGATAGGGATTTGAATCGCCCGAATTTGAGTCATCCGAATCGCAGTCGGAGCTGGTTGTTGGCGGAGAGGCCACTGTACTGCTGCTGACCACCTTATCGATGGCCGCCTGTTGCTGCTGCTGCTGCTGTTGTTGTTGTTGTTGTTGTTGTTGGGTCGTCTGCTTTGATTGGGACTGATCCTGATTGAGCACATCGATGACATCGTTCATATCGTTCATGGGAAAACGGGCTGGGAATATACTCTTGGCGCCATTCTGCAGATAACCATTGATCTGGCTAATGCTATTCACATCCACATCGCTGGTCAGCGAGATGTTGTTGCTGCCCATTACGCAGGCTCGCAGATCGACGTTGTGCCGGAACTCTGGGGCAGCCACCTCGTCGCTGAGGCTGTGTGGAGTATCTGGCCTCTGGATTTTTCGGTTCTTCAACTCGCTCATCTTACGGATGGATGCGGAGAGATTGGACTGCATTGGGGGATTCTTTTTGCGCAATAGACTGCCGCCCGGCGGTATCAATCGGTCTTCGTTCTGGGCCTCCGGCTGGGACTTTTTGTCGCTGCCACCGCTTAGGCGGCGACGCTTCTCGGCATACTCATAGTCCATATCCACCTGCTCCGTCTTAACGATCACCGGGAACTGATCGTCGGTGCCTTCTGTCCGCTGTGTCTGTCCCTGCTGGGTCTGGCTGTGGTAGGTAGAGTAGGGATTCGTCGAGCCAGAGACCACAGCCAAGGACATGGCGCTGGTTTCACTGTACGAGGAGGCGGCACTGTTGCTGCCATTCGAGCTGATATTTGTGGTACTGTTGCAGCCCGCCGTCGCCGACCACATGAGGTCTGCATTGCGGATCTCTGGCTTCAGGTCCTCCCCCCACATGGATGGAAAGCCGTCAGCGAAGAAGTCGCCCTTGTCCTTCAAGCAATCACTATGGATGCTGGGTATCTCATCGAAATCGAATCGGAAATCTTCAAAGATGATGTTGTCATAGTCATAGTTCATCGTGGGGGAGTCCTCCATCGGGAACGGAGGCAATAAGGCCATTTTTAATTCTGTGTGTCTATCTTATTACCTGAGTTGTTGTTGGCGCTGTCTGTAAATGATAAAAATGGGGAAAATCGTTGAAGAAAGGTTTTACAAACATCTAATATACTAATTAATTTTAATTATTAAAAATATTTTGGAATTTGTATAATATTTACATTTTAATTATTAACCAAACAAAAGTCAAAGTATAATAATATATTCTAATTTTGTATATTTTTTTTTAAGTAAAAGAAAGAAAATTAAGAAATGAATTTTCAAATATCTTGGTTCAATTTTATAAACTTTTATTTGCAAAAAAACAAAATAAAAACACAAAAAACACAAAAAACACAAAATCCTCAGTAATTAGAATATTATTTTTAAACATGTCTCAATTTCCATTTCGTTGCCTGACGTCAGCAAGGGTTCAGGAAAAGTTATCAGGAAGCAAATAATAATACAAATAAAAAAAAGCTATTTACGCGATTCAATTTCTATACTATTAACGGTTCCTCAGCACTCGGACTCTCGATTCCTCCAGCTTGACAACAATAAAGGGGGAAAAAAGATAGACGGCCGCGGGAAGCTTCGCAAAATTATATTTCATTTTGCATTCGCATTCCTATTCCAGAGTTCTAGTTCTCAATTCCTGACCTTCAACTGTTAAAACTGTTTCTCTCTCAATTTTTTTTTTGTATTCCTTTACATTCCGCTGTATTCGTAGAAAACTAACGGTAAGCAGGGTACAGTTTGAAAACAAACACACACACACACACCTATACAAACGGCAAATTTAGCAAATCAGCAAAAACAAAAAAAAAAAAATGTCTACATTTTGTTCACTTGGTTTCCAATATTTAAATATTTAAATTATTCGAATAAAGAAGTTTAAAATCGGGAATAAGTTGATCTATTAATTAAGCATCCGTTTATTTTTGTTTATTAATAATTTCTTATTAATTTTGTTTATATTGTGAATAATTTAAATATATTTACCACAAAATGTAACTTTTTTCCAAGTTGTATTAAAGCTTAATTTTTATTTTATTGTTACTCTTTTATATCAGAAGTCAATATTTAAAGTCTTTTGCAAATAAATCTTAAAACAAATTAAATTCTTGTCACTCAACAAAATAATAATTACTTAAATTCTTTGGCTGGAAGTACGATTGTGGGTGTGTGTGATCATAAAAAGGAACAGCATTTTTTCACTGGTATGCGAGCATTTACAGTTAGAATCGCGAAACTTCCTTTCCCATTCCTTCTTCTCTCATTCTTGTGAAATTCTTGCGGAATTTATTCGAATTCCGTTTTTACACTAATAACTTTTCACTAATAATTTAGTTCCTGTGGATGTGGCGCGCACTTTTGATTTCTTTTGGGTTGCCTTGGGTAGCCTTCTTACCACTCACCTTTTTCAACAGCTTTTTGTAGACGAGGTCCCGTTACTTAGACGGTTCGACTGCGTTTATGTGTATGGGTGTGTGCTGGTATCCAGTTGTCAGAGTATGTGTTTTTACGGATGTGTGGGTTCTATTCAATTAAATGTAAATGTAATCCAATTTGGTTAAGTTTCTTCTGCTGTCGCGCGACGTTTGCTGCTTCTTCTCTTTCGCGCTCTATCTCCTTATTCGCAAGTCTCACAAGTGTTGTTGCGCACTTTTTGCGTCAAACAGATAAAATTAGTCAAAAACACCAAAAAAAGGGACACAAAAAAAAATTCGTTTGCCTTCTCTTCTTTGCGCGCCTTTAACGATGCAATTCTTGGATTCTTTTTCTTCGCTAAGGAGAATATATTCCGATTTTGTATTATTATTACTTCGTTTATAGTTGTTTAGGGTAAATTTCACTGATATTTGTTTTATTTTGCTTTCTTTGATTTATTTGTTAAATTAATTGTTTTCTCACTGTTTTTATCAGGTTTTTGAGCGAATTTCCTCGGTTTAATAGGACTTTCTTTGCTATTCTCCTTCTCTGGTTTCAGCACTATGGTTATTTCCGTGTGACATTTTTAACAGATTTGTAACAGTGGTTTTGTGGTTTAGCGAACTGTTTGTGATTTGTTGCTTGTATTTAATATTTTTTTTATTTTTTGGACGTTAGCCTAGTTGATATTTAATATTTTATTATTTCCAGAAACAGAACTTTGCTTTTTTTGTTGGGCGGGAAAACAGCCAAAATTCCACAAAGCGAGAGAGCCAGTTTCCACGTCAAATTTTGTTAATTTGTTAATTTTTCCCGAATGTGCTGTTTGCACTCGTATTTATAGGCTTCTAAGAAGCCGACGCGAGCCGAAGCGATCCGGAGAGGTTGCCGAACGGTTGCTCTCAATAGCCGAGGGAGATTTGAGTGTTTTTGAGAGTATATATTTTTCCTCTCTCTTCTTACGCAAATGCCGGTATAGTTGCTTTCATTACTTACTTACTGTCTCTCACTTTTGAGAGAACTGCTTCGCGCCTTTTGAGTGGAAATTTGTTTACAAACATAAAGCAAGAAGACCGATTCCCGCAAGAGAGCGGGCGGCAAGAGAAATAAATAAACAAATTTTCTGCATTTTTTGCAGATGTTTTTTCTGATGTCGTACGCGACATTTGTACACATTCGAACTTGCAAAACAGGTACCAAGATTTTATGCGACATGTCACACGGGACATTTTCTTCCATCGTACTTTTGACTCCTTGCAATCTTCAAATAATGATAGAAAGCAAAAGTCCAAGCATAGTTCCTCTGCTTTTGAGATTTTTATCAAAACACAACATTTCTTATTTATGGTTTTTTTCATCAAAATGATGAAAATCGCAATTTATTTTTCGAAATTTGTTTTAGAATATAATGAAGACTTTCAAATTGTATCCATTGGAACATTTCTTAATGTTACTATGTTAAAAATATTAATTTTAGAGTATTTTTGTGGTTTTTATATATCCAAAGTGGCATCACGGAGTAGAAAGAAATGAAATTGTGAAATATGTAGTTAAAGTAGTGTACAAAATTGCCTCTGAAATGGTCCCTAAAAACATAATTAGTGATAAATTGAGCATTTATTGGCAGTTTCTTTAGTATTAAAGAGAATTTGCAGGGTATGCGCCAAAGGATACATTGAAATGGGAATTTACGTTGAACAAAGAAGTTCATTCATCTATGTACCTTCTGTTTCTACATATTTTCCCGGTTTTCCTTTCGCTGGTTGTCATTGTTGTTTCTATCTATTTTTTTCTCTTTGTTTTATTAAGTCCCCCGTCTGTGTTTTGTTTGTAATTTAAGCTGCACCTTTCACGCTTCTCCCTCTTCACCGCTCTTCGCAACTCCAATTTCAGTTTGTCAAGTTGATTGAACCCCTGAACTTTGCGGCAAAGAAAAAGACAATACAAGTGGAAATAAAATAACAAGTGTGTATGCGAAACCTACCTCAAGTCTAATTAAATTATACCCAGAAAATTGTAAAAAAAAAACGTCGAATAAAAAACAGAAACATGACAAAAACAAGATGAAAATACTTTTTTAGAAATTTTTCCCCGTTTTTCTAAACCCAATATCTTAAAATTTTTAATTATTACTAATTATAATCTATTTTATTTAAATTATCATTATTACTTAAATATTTTTAAAGCTTAAAATAATATGATTTCCAAAAAAGGGCAAGACTTGGTCAATTTTATTTATAAATTAATTTACTTAAACAAATATCTGAAAAATAATGATTATTTAATCTCTATATAATTATGTAAGAAGGAATTCTTTCAAAATATAATAGTTTATTAATAAATAAGGTAGTATTATGCTTTTTAAGATATCCCCCACTAGCATGCAAAATTCGACAAATTAACTCGGTAAATCGACAAAAATCATCAGGTGGCCACAAAACAACGAAAACGGCGCAAAATTCTTTGCTGTTTTTACAATTTTCACCGCCCGCCAATTCGCTGATTCCGTTACGTTTCGCTTTGATTTCCATTTCCACGTTTAACCGCCCCCTTTATCACCTCTCCGTTGTCCCCTTCCATTTTCCATTGCACTTTTTGGCGCGTGCATTCCGCCCTGTGCCCTTTTCACCCCCTCTCTCTCTTTCACTCGCTTTAGTTCTCTTTCCCTCTTCCGCTGTTCGCATTTTGTTTTGATTTCGCAACAGCGCAACACAGCAGAAAATTTGGCGTAGTGCATAGCGACTGGCTGATACCTTACAAATTTTATTAAAACTGCTAGGCAATTGACGATTTTTGCAGAAAAAATATTAACAGAGTTTAAATTAAATGTTTGCATTTAACCAAATTGCCTTTTTAAACTTTAATTATATTTGGTACAATAATTAGGTTAATTTATAACAAAAATATATTCAACATTTAATATGCAAAATCTGTATAAAATCGGTATGCACCTCACCATTTTGCTACTAAATGGTATAAGTGCAACGGTAAAAGAAAACAACAAGTTGGCGGGCATTTTGCGAGCTTTTCCCGCCAAGTTCGATTTCAATAGGTTTTGAAATATTTTGGTGCTTCGACTTTTGCGCAATTAATTTTTGCGCGTGTTACTACTTTTTTCCGGGCATTTTTTCCCCTTTTTCTTTTTATATAAATATTTGCCAGTAGGGAAAATTGTGCAAGAGGAGAAAAACCAACTGCGTAAATAAAGACAACTAGTAGTGGCGCGACGTCATAAAGTTTCCACTTCCAGTTAGTCAAGAATTCGACGAGCTTTCGAAAATGGACGTAACGTAACCTGGACCACTTCACTTCAATCAAAAGTGTCGATATTGTATAGCGATGATTTAGCTAAATTATAGTATTGAAGCAATATGCAATATTTGCATTTAATAGTACTAAGCGTGACTAGATTTCCTAATTTATATTCTTTATTAAGTTTATTGTTTCTATTCTTTTTTATAAACTTAATAAGAAACTTTGAAAATATAAAAATTTTATTAAAGTGTATACATATATATTAAATATATTTAAGCACATCTCTAGGCATATGTAGTTTTACTTGATATTTAACGGTTTACACGTGCATCAACAATGTACATATATAGCTTTAACGACGACGTTAATGTACATATGCTTGTATTATGCATACAGTAAGTAGTATTAGGTAGTATGTTTATATAGTAACTGATAAGGTGGACTGGAGCCGAGGACAGGTGTGCTTTTGTAATTGTAATGGCAATTCTATAGACTGGTTTTAAACTATAATATGCTTGTAGAGGTCCGAAACAGACGCCCATTGATAACGTATAGTAAATTGCATTTTTGCGCACTAGATTTTTTAGCAACATTGTAGCTATCTGAAAATGTATTTATAACCTTTAGTCACATTTAGCAATGCTCTTTTTAAATTATTTTTCTTTTGAAAAACTATAACTCTAATTTTTTAAATTTATTCTAGTTCAAAAATTATATGTACATACATATGTACAATGTAAATACAGGAAGCCGTTAATTTTTTTGTCAATCGAATTTATAGATTTATTTCGGTTTTTTTTTTATTAACCAAGTGTGTATTTATTTTGCACACATTCGATTGAGTAATATAATTTACCACTTTTTAGGCGCCTCTCGTATCAGAGAAGATAACGCCTGTGCAAACCTTCAATAATAAATTATTTGAGGAGCTCAATACTCAAGTATTTTGGCATAACTGAATCATAGGCGCAATTATAGACGCAAAACCCCACTGAAGGCCGCGATTGTAAGGCGAGGATTACCTTTAAAGGGGTTGATGTATATTTGTATACCCTTGCAGGGTATTATCATTTTAGTCAGAAGTTTGCAACGCAGAAAGATTTTGAGGAAAAAAATGATAACTCTGCCAGTTTCCAACATATCATCATATAATTTGCGACATGTCTGTTTTGTATTGTTCTAAAATTTAATTTTATAAAAATCGGACAACTATATCATACAGCTGCCATGGGAACGATGCAGAAATTTATTTACAAAATTTGAATTTCGTTGTTTTTCAACATTTGTTTTTGTATCTATTGCTCAGAGATATGTATGCACATATGTACCTTTTATATTATTTAAGAATTTCGGTTTTAATTGGGGGACTATGCCTTGCTAAACACAAATACTGTCCATACATATGTGGCGATTTTTTGGGGTCAGGACTCAGCCAGCTCCTATTTGTACTATGTAAAAATAGTTAATATATGTAAATATATGTACATACATATACAGTCTGGGATCTGGAAAATACATAGCTAAACATCGCAAAATAGGTAAACATTTAAAAGCAAGTCTTTTACAAAAATAATTAAACATTATACCCAATTATACCCCATTATACTTGGTAATAAATTAAGCTTTATTTATAAAAAAAATACATCGAATATTTGGTTAAAGTAATTGGCTCTATTTTCGTAAGGAATCGTGTTGCATCTTTGTGTACTTCTAATCCCCTTTCCAGCTCATCTTCATTCAACGCGTTTATTTATGGCGCCTCTGTGCTTTCTCTGTCCGTTCCCCACTGATTTATTTTCCTCTTGTCTTCATTTGTTTCTCGCATTTTCCACTCGTTGACACATTTTGCAAAATTTCCAAAGAGCATGCAAGGATTACACCAAGGTGTTAAGACAGCCGGCGGCGAAGATGGAAGGAGAAAGAAGAGGAGCAGAGCGGCAGCTGCAAAAAAGCAACGAAAAAGCACTGGGCAAAGAGGAGAAGGAGAAGGAGTTGGCAATCGTTGAATGAGGGGAAGGAGACAACGCAAAGAAAAAAATGTACGAAGACGCTGGTACAGTTGCGCTCACACATATGCACACACATGTACAAAAATTCGTTCACATTGTGGAGAAACTGCAGCGCTGCTTTTTTATTATTTATTAATTTAGCGAAAAGCAAAAGTCGCGACTTATTTATCTTTTCTCATTACCCCACCTTCCGTGGCCCTTTTGCTTTTGCTTTCGCCTAACTGCACTCAAAACAAAACGAAGAACGGCGATGTGAGAGTGTGAGAGAGAGAGAGAGAGCCAGAGACGATGTCCAGACAGACAAACACAACACAGAGCCAAAAAAGAAGAGGCAGTAGCGAGCTTAGCCTCACCGTAAAAGCTTGCTGTAAGCTCACAAGCTCTCACTTGCCATCCCGTTCTGCCGGCTATTATATTTTTTTTTTGCCGGTATTTCATCAACGCTTGAAACGATATAAACTGACTAATTATAGAACTTTTTGCAAATGCGGCCCAAAACAAATGATGGGTAGAAAGGCGGCCAAAACGGGGTGGGGCGACATTGTGGGGGATAACAGGCAGAGGTACAAAGGCGGCCAGGAGAAGTTAGGAAGGAGCATGAAATTTGCGGCATCCCGGCCGGCAAGAGCGAAAGAGCACAAAAGTGGGAGAGTGAGAGATATATAGAGAGACAGAGAGAGGAGCAAGCAGAGAGAGAGAGAGAGAGAGAGTGCAAATTGAGTGAGTTTTTTTGTTTCGTTTTCTGAATGTTTATTGCCCAGCCTAGACTCAAAAATGTTGCAGCAACATTGCTGCCGGTTTTCGATGCTTAAACATTTAAAATTAAATACAATAAAATAAATAGGATCTAGGAAATTGGGAATTTCTTAAATTACAAAATGTACCATTGGCATGGCTGCCAAATGTATATACATACATACATATGTATATTTCAAAAATGGATTTTAGTTTAGCTGTTTTGTGACAAAACATTGTTTCCAACACGGCTTCTTAGCATTGGCAACATTTCAAAAATCGCAATTTTAAATAATTATAAATTATAATTATAAAAGTGTTTACATTTCTTGCTTTGCAACTATTTAAAAAAGTTGATTATTCAATGAACTCTTTTTTGTTGTCTGTCTTGGGTGTGTTTATTTTTTTTGTATTTAAATATATGTATGTATGTAATGTCTCCCTTGACACCTATAGCGCTTTACCTTACTTTTATGGATCCCCAAATGCCCACCTTTCACCCTCTTCCTCACTTTCACTTTAAATTCATCCCCAAAACACACATTACATTGTTTCGGGCGGAATATAAATTTGTACTTAATGTTGCTAACCCCCCGCTGCACACCCTCCCCACCTTAAATAAATTCAATTAAATTAATTAAAGCTGGATAAAAAATGTTTTTCCGATAATATTTAATATTTAAATTAAACAAAAATATTAAAAAAAAAGTATTATATACGTGAAAATAATTTTTTAACTAGTTTTTTAACTTTTAAAATAATTATTTTTAAATTATTTACCAAGTCGAAATGCATTTTTAATAATTTATATGCCAACTTTTTTATTAAAATTAATTTATTTTTTAATTTTTTTTTTATTATTATTCATAGTTTTAAATATTTATATTATTAAGCAAATGGATTATTTAAGCGTTTTAAAAAGTTATTTATTTATTTTTTTTGTAACTATTTATTATATTAATTTTTTGTCAAGGGAAACATTAGGACTTTTATGGTTTGTCGTGTTTCTTTTTTTACAGGGTTGATTTATTAATTTTTTTAGTTCTTTTTAGTTTCGCTTAAATATCACTTGCATTTTGTGTTTTGTATATATTTATTTATGTTAATTTAAGAATATAAATACTTAATTCCTTTGTTTGTCTATCCGTAATGGTTATACTTTTCCCTGGCCAAACATCCTCGATCCCTTCTGCTTTATTTGGTTTTTCTTGCCATTTTGCGGCTGTCTGCGAATTTGGCACAAATTTCCCCGCACGGAAAAATCAAGTGGGAGGTGGGCTGGCGGGGAGCCCGGAAAATGGGGCGTGGCCCGTCTGTCTGCGACCTTCAAAACGGTAATCAAACCCGAGAGCAGCGGCAGAAGCAGCAAAAACAAACTTGCCAGACGGGAGGGGCAGGCGAAAGGACATTCAACCGCAATCAGGCAGGAAAAGCGCGGCAAGAAGAGGAGTGGCTGTGGGTGAAAAATATATGCGGAGGGGGGAGCATTAAGGAGCCAGACAGACAATTCCACTTCCACATCCTCCTCCGCTGCTGCTGCTGCTGCCGCTGCCGCTGCTGCTGCGTGTCCTGCGCAATCAAGAAAGTCTCCAAAGGATTTTAGCGATTCTAGACGACGCCATCTTGCCGCCCAAGGTCACGCCCTTGTCGGCGGAGGGAGGTAGAGGGTGTGGCTGCATCCTTCCACTTCCCTTATTTGTTGTTCCCCCATTTTTCCCCAGCATTTTCCGCCATTACTTTTTCCCGTATTTGCTTTCCTTGATTTTTAGGGAGGAAATTTGCAACGCAAAAAGAAGTACTTGTTATTTTTTGGAATGGTTACAAAATTCTAGTTAAATATTTATATTAAATATAATATGTAAGAATGATTATTTGCTATTTATTAATTTTGATTAATTTATCAAATAAAATATATATTATTTGTAGGTTTATTATAATTTATAAAAACCTTTAAAGTGTTTTGTTTTCTTCTGTTTTTCACATTTTTTTTTTGTATACAAAATTAATAAATAGTTATAATAAATTATTCATTTAACTAATTAACTACTAAAATAACAAATTAAATAATACGTTACTATGTATTAATTTGCAGACCTATTTTTTAGGTAGTTATATTGAATAAATTCTTTTTATATATTTTATATTTACATACATATATCTCTGTACTTTATATTTATCTCTGTACTTGATGTATTTTATTTATTTGATTTTATTTTTGTTGTATAAGGGCATCACGGCTCAAGGTCATTCCAGATTCAAGGTCATGTCGTGGGCGGGCAGGTTAATGCGATGCGTGTGTGTCGGGAATTCGGAATTGGCATCGGAATTGAAATCGGAATTGAAATCGGAATTGAAATCGGAATTGGTGATAAAAATAAATTTACAAATATGATAAGCAAGAGAGGAAGCTACGAAAAAGCCAGGAGCATTGATAATAATAATAAATAGTAAATACAAAATAATATTAAATAAATAAATAATGAATAAAAATGTGTAGTACATTTTTGTATATGAAACCCTTTTGGTTTTTTGTGACCAAAACTGTGTCTTTAAAAAATCAAAGTTAGTGTAAATATTTTAATGAAATGTTAAACTGAAAATACTATCGTTTAACATAAAGAATAAATAAAACCTATGTCTTTTTATATATTTTCTTTAAACATTTGTACAATTTAATCTAGAAATCGTTTTATATACTTATTTAAACTCCACAAAACCAAGCACAATCTGCATAAATATTTATTAATTAATATTAATTAAATTCATTAATTTACTGTAATCTTCAAGAGTTCCCTTGATATCCCCATTATACCGCTGATTATTGGGGCTACCGCTTTTCTTTGGAGTTTCCCTTTATCACTGGGGCCCCCGCCGACTGTTAATGTCCCCACAATTTTCTTTGTTTTCCCCCGAAATCATGATGCACTTGTGATTTTTCGGGGGGACAAGTGGCACAGGGCACAGAAAAAAGGACCCACTCAAGAGAAGAAAACCCAGAAGAGCTCCAAAGCGAAGAAGCCACCGCGGGGTAAAACAATCAACACCAAAAAAGAGGGCTAGGAAAATAATTAATTGAGGGATTGGAAAGGGAAATCGACATAGAGATACCTTAAAAACAAAATAAATAATAGAAAAATAGTAGATAGAAAAGTAAATAAATTGTAACAAAGTCAAAAATCAATAATAATAAAGTAATAAATACTAAATAATTATAGTAAATAATATATAACAAATAATTTATTAATAAATACTAAAGTAAAAGTAATACAGAATGATAAAAGAAATGGTAATAAATTAACAAGTTAGAAATAAATATTAGTAAATAATAAATCGGCATTAAATAGTACAAAATAGTTAATAATAATCAAAATTCCTTTTTATATTTTTGAAAAAAATTATAATTATAATAATTTCTTGTATATTTAAAAAAAAAGAAAATGTAGATTTATTTTTTAGTAAATAGCGTTGTTTGGAAGAACAAGTGTTTCTTCCAAAACAAAAACAACAAACACTTGTTCTTCAAAAAAACGCTATTTACTACAAAATAAATCTAAATTTTTATATTTTGTATATTTATATAGGATTATTCAATTTTTAGATTTACAAGTAATAAAATAAGAAAATAATATAACCATAGAACAAAAGTTAACTAGCTCAATTTTCTATAAAAGGTCATTAATATATTTCATTAACATATTAAAATTAGTTAAATAATCATTAAAAAAAATATTTAACACCGTTTCAAGTGAATTAAATTCCCTTAAACTCTCCCTCTTAAGGGGTACTTCTTAAAAAATAAATAGAAAAGGCACCCCAGGGTGGAAAATTTGTGTAAGGACGGGGGAGGGGGATCTTCGGCGGCTATATACCTGCTACTTCGATGCCCCTCCGGCACTTCTGTGCTCTCAAGACCCCCGACGTCTCGTCAAAGTTGCACTTGAGGTTATCGTCGAGGGAAAATCATTAAACACACGCACGATAAGCGGGAAAATCCAGAGCTCTTCAGCTCGAAAACTAATATTTTCCGCTCTCCGTCTGTGCCGAGATAATTTTCTTGTTTATTTTTGGATAACAGCACACATATATGTATAATATATATTTTCTTCATTTTTTTTTCTTATTTCGCTTTCCATTTCAGTGTTTCTCTGTTTGCTCTCTGTCACTCACGTCTGGCCGCCAAGAGCGTGACCTTTTCAGAAATATCAGCAAAGTCCCTTAAACTGCACAACGCCAGGACGGATACAAATGCACTGCGAGAAATACATTTAGTGAACAAATAATATTTTTAAAATAAATTTAAGCCTTGCAAGTGCAAATAAATGGAAAGAACTAATCAATAAAGTTTATATTTAAATTGAAAATAATTTTAATAAAATTTTCTAAAGTATATTTCTATTGGAAACTATTTTATGAAATGTTTTTAAAGCATATTTGAATTGACAATATATTTAATACTTATTTCTAAAGTATATTTAAATTGAAAAAACATTTCACTACATATTTCTAAAGCATATTTAAATTAAAAATAATTATAATACATATTTCTAAAGCATAGTTTAATTGAAAATAATTTTAATAAATATTTCCAACGTATATTTCAATTAAAAATAATTATAATTAATATTTCGCAGTACATATATAATAGAAAATAATTTTAAAAAATATCTCTACATTTGTTTATTTTTTTTTTATTTTTATTTAAAATATATTTATTAAATACTTTTGAAGCATATTTTTATGGCAAATAATTGAAATAAATATTTCTTAAGTATATTTTTCAATTGCTACAATTTTTTTGTACTATATTATTCTTAACAAATAATTACAGAATGTTTTAAAAGCTACATTTTTTAATATACATTTTTCTGATATATAATAGGACTTTTTTATAATATATATATATTTTTTTAATGGCCGTTTTGACATTTTAAACATTCAAGTGGGGTTTCTTTCATATTTATTTCAAATGTGAAACCTTTTTTTTCTCTGTGTGAATATTTCGTATTTGATAGATATTTTTGGTCAGCCTTAGATGCTTTTTTATGTTTTGTCTTAAAACTAAATTAGAAGCTGCAGTTTCTTGACACAAACTTTGGGTCTATGTTAATTTTAGCCCACCTGGGGTCGCTCTTCCTCTTTTCTTCTATCTGTATATATACATATTTCTATGTATATATTTATCTAAGTATATATACCGACCAATCCCGCCTCTAAATTCCTGGGAGTTTAAATAGGAAGTCGAGGCAGATATTTAAGTCAATCGACCGAATTGTATGCCAAACAGCAAGCAAAGCAAATAAGTGTTAGGAAATTTTGTATCTTCAAAGTTGATTAATTTATTTTATTTCTTGTATTATTACATTTATTTCGTTTTTTTATTGATTTTTGTTTAATGTTTTCATAAGGAAAATAAATTTACTTTACGAGAATCAGGTAAATAAATATATTTTAACATTGTTAAAGTGCTAAAAAGTTCATAAAATGATTAATAAAAAGGCCCAAAAATAGGAAATAACTAAACAAAAATCTAAAAATTATTACTAAGGGATCAAAATAAATACATTTAATACTTTAAATAAATATACAAAATCAGAAGAACTTAAATAAAGATAACTAAAATTTCTTGAAGTGCTAGACACATTAAAGTATGAATGAATATCCTTATAATTAATACAAACTTTAAAATAAATGTAAAGGAACTATAAAATATTGAAATATACATTTATAGAAAGGAGAAAAATATGAATAGAAAT
This sequence comes from Drosophila burlai, assembly GCA_008042655.1. Lineage (NCBI taxonomy): Eukaryota > Metazoa > Arthropoda > Insecta > Diptera > Drosophilidae > Drosophila > Drosophila burlai. The sequence continues at coordinate 22,169 of VNJT01008302.1, forward strand.
ATTTTAAATTTGAAGAAAATATTAATAAAATATATGAAGGTTTATTTTATATTTAAAATACATTATATATGCATTAAATTTATTTGGGCTTAGCTTATATTAATAATATATAAAATAAAAACGTTTGGTCTTATTTGAGGCATAAAATAATTAATCGAAGGGGGCTAATTTGTTTCTAAAATTCTAGTTTATATATTTTCATTATATCACTGCTTCCGGCACTACATTTCCCCGATTTCAGAACGTGTGCCTGCTATCTGCATTCTCCTTTCAGAGATCAGATCAAACCTCTATCTCAAGGGTCTTGGGTGTGATTCCCACTTGCTAATTAAGTTCCTTCCCCACGCTGCAATCGTGCGTATATATTTATATATATATATACCTAATATTCGGCAGAGCAATATCTATATCGGGGCGAATGGAATCTTATCAATTGTCAGACACATAAGTGCCGTAGTATAATTCAAACTAAACTAAACTAATTTACTATCACTTTTTTATAAACGTTCTCCCGCAGTGAAATATTTCTATATTATTTGAAGGTCTTTTGGTTGCCAAAGAAGCACTAATGTATATATATGTATATATAGTTATATATTTACTTGTTATATATAGTTTAGTTATCAATCAAGGTCTGTATCGCGCGATTCTGCAAAAGAAATAAACGCCGAGCGTTAATCTTTTAGCATACGCTACTTTTTTTTTAATTTTCTTCTTTTTTTCACATATTAAAAATTTTTTGTATTTGTTTTTTATTTCTTCAGTTAGCTTCTTCGCATTTTTTTTTTGCGCCTCACGCATTTTATTTCGCACTTTTCCACGCAAAGCTTTTGATTATATTAATAATGCCATACCATAAAAAACCTCAAACAGAAATAACAATAAATTTTGCCCAACGCCCGCCAAGGTTAGAAGCAGGCACACACCACCGAGGGACAAGTTTTTTCCTGTTTTTTTTTTTTTTGTTTGAGGCAATTCTAACTATAATAACGCCGACTAACCTTAGTCGCAATCAAGCGACGCGTTGTCGGCCTTATCAGTGGTTAAGTATTTGCCAACTCCACCGATCTTGGGCAGTTAATAAAGATATGCAGCGAATCTTACCAGGTTTACCAGATGATGACTTTGGAAAATATAAAGGGGGTTTCTATGAAATTCAAATGGGAGAAGGTATATTTTATATGGGTAATGAAATTCGGAGAAATTTTGTTTAATATTTAAAACGGGTTTTCCGAATGAGAATCTGCTTAAAAAAATATTTCAAAAAAGTTAAAGCACTGGAAGGTATATAATGGTAATGGTTAATAAATATGCTTAAAAATAGAACATGGTTAAATAATACTAACAATGAAAGAATAATAATAATAAAAATAAATATACAAAATCAGGATCAGAATGCTGGACGGTTAATCAAATGATACAAAAATATTTAAAGAACAAATAATGGAGTTCAGGATAAAGTTATTTAATATTGAAATTAAATAAATATTAATTTAATATCCCAACTGAATACAAAGAAAAGCTATGCTTATAAATAATAATATTTGAAAATGTGCCAGCTCCACAATGAAGCTGGACTCCCTAACGACATGATCGCTGGGATTCCATTTACTTTATTTTATTTAACATTTTAAGAAACATTTTCAGGCAGATAAAAGACCAAAGCGAAACTGCTAATTAGTCAAGACAAAAAAAAAAGGAAATTTTGCGTGCAAAATATCACAAAAAGAAATAAAAAAAGCAACAAGCCAAAGGCGACGTTTAGAAGTTAATTAAGCAAATTGGAAGAACAAAGGCCCACCAAAAAAGGGGCAAGAAAGGGGGATGACCACTCAATATAAGGCGAAAGATTAATGATTGAATCGAACCGAGAGGCCCGAAAGCCGAAATAAAGTTTGTGCAAAATATGAACACGGAGGGGCCATGGGAAATCGCGAAAAGCCAGCCCAACGAGAACCCAACACGGAGAGAATACAAATATTATTATTGTTATAAATACTTAGAAAATAAAAAGAAACTGTATAGTAAGAGAATAATTAGTATATATTTTTAATTAAATAAATAAATTAAATAAATACATATTTACAACCAAAATAACGAAACAGAAATTAAAACCCAAGATATTGGAAAGCTAAGAAAACATTAAAGAAAATAATAAATATAATAAAAACATCAACAGAATTTGTGCCACTAAAATATTATAATTCCTTTTTTTAAAACAAAATAAATACATGGAAAATATATTGAAACAATATATATATTTTAACAAAAACCGAAGACATTGCAAAGCTAATACGATTTTTAATAAATTAATAAATATATAAAAACACAGATAGAATATATGCCATTAAAATATTAATATTATTATTATTTTTAATACAAAATAAATGTATAAAAAAAATCTATTTCGAATTCAATAAAAAATACTCGAATAACGAAATATAAATATAAATATAAATATAATATAAAATTAAATCATGACATTATGATCCTATAAATCTTGTACAAAATAATAAATAAATATATATATATATTTAACACCCTTGTGACGAATGTGAAGAACAAAAGAAAGAACTCCAAATAAATTAAAATATTACATGGCTTGACCATGAACCTCAAACTATTGTTATTGTTTATAGTGTCATTGTTGTTGTCGCACCAAAGGCATGAATCAAGTACAGTGGGGGCAGAGCAATTGTTTAAAGACTAAATTAGGAAAATAATTAACATTATTTAATATTTGTACATTAACCTAGGAAGCTTTGTTGAATAAAATTAATATTTACTTAATTTATAGTTAAAATAGCAATCTGGAAATATTTTTATAAGTTTTCTCTATTTAAAATAATGTAACTAAATACATTTTAAATTAATTTTATTATTATCTTTATCTTTATCATCTGACTTTAAGCTAACATTATTATTATTATAATATTTCATTTATTAAGTTACTTAAATTTAAGTTAAGGTAGTATATTCTAATACTAATATATTTTGTTAGATTGCGGCACACAGTGCCCCTCCACAATTCACACATTCCCCCAGTCAGTCCCGGGTTCCTTCCCCCGGAGCTATATCCATTCAAAGCGATCGGCAGTTGATCAATTGGCACAGGCATTGTCTGGGCACTCGGCAGGCGGAGTGTGTCCCAGGTTACTCGGTGGTCCAATCCGGTTCACAGCCCTTCACAAATTGTGCACAGAAAGAAATTTGATAACATTTATTAAAAAATCTAAAAATTTATTTTAATTGAATATTCTATTCTTTTAATAATATTTTTCGATATATCAAACATAATATAATAAAATATTGATATATAAATCTATTTAATCGTTGCTATAAATATATTTTAATATATTTTGTCGTTGATATAAATATATATATATATATATTGATCATATATTGATCGATTATTGTTAGATCAAGATGTCATCACTAATTTGTACATATTATATATAAAGGTCGTCAGGTTAGTCCTTTTGTTTTTTTATTTAAAGTGGTATGCCAAGTTAAAAATTAATTTATAGTTTAAAAAAATATGAAATTAAGTATTTTTTGTTTAGTATAAATATTATGAAAGTATATATTAATAGGTATTAAAATATTAATGAATATTTTAAAAATGTTTGCCGTGTAGCTTGGACCATATGGCGCATGACAAGTGTATGGAAATGTCCAAACAATCAAAGCGAACCGAACCAGTCCAGATCGATGTATCGATGCCCGGTAAGATCGGTAATATTACCACTGAAATCCACCGAATAATCCACTCTTCCGGGTACTAGTTGTGTGTGTGTGTGAGTGTGTGGTGTGTGTGTTTGACGCGTGACTCGTAATTCATGCAGATATATATCTTTAAATATATATTTCCCCTAATTAAATTAGTAGGGTCTGGCAACATATTGTTCTAAGCATAATTAGGGCTTAAGAACGTATGTTTTCTGCGTTAAAATTTAAATAAAAAATAAAGAAGAAATGGAAATAAGGTAAAATTAAAAATATATATATAAAGTTTAGAGCATCTAAAATTCGTGATTTTATTGCTTAGGTTTCTAAGCATTCTTCTCCGTTTAAAACCATTTTATCTAACTTGCTATATACAAGAAAAAAAAAAGAATAAAAAGAAAACTAAAAAACCAAGTAGAACGGAAAAAATATAAACAAAAAGAAGAGAAAAAAGTAAAAAAAAAAAATTAAGTAAAACAAAACGAAATACAACTTTGCGGTTGAGTTTCTATTTTCCCACGCGTCGGAGAAGGCTAAGGAATATGAGATTGGAGTGGGGGCAATGGGAGGGTTAAGCATTTACTTACTTTTATCACATTTGTTGTTTTGACAGCTTTTCCACACTCACACACACACACAGGCACACACAGGCAAACACAGGCAAACACTCGATTAATTTATAAGAAGTTTCACGCATTTTGCCCCACAACCTTGACACGCATGACGAATCAGCAAGAGTTTTACGATTTATATAAAATTATTTCTCTTATTTTTTTATTGGAAAGGTTATCACCCACTTGACCCCAGAGATCGGTTAGTTAGGTCTCAGATTTACTCACTTATTGATTGGCCCAAAGGCGATAAGGGAAATTAGGTAATTAAGTTAATTAAAAAAAGAAAAAGTACTTACCTATTTATTCGAATTTAATTAACAAGTTAAACCCATGAAGAAATATTTTAATTTACTCTTCCCAAACCAATTTTACATTACTATTTAATATATATATTATTTACATAGATTATATATTATTCAAAATCGAAATAATGAGGACAGAAAGTGAGAAGAATTAACTTTATAAATGAAATTTCTCTAAAAAAGGTATATTTATTATCTAAAGTTCGCTGCTTACAAAAGGAATTATTATCTAAAACATAACTGAAAAATCTTGATTTTATATAGGTATTATTTAATTATTACAAGTTTTAGTGTGATAAAGAAAATTGAGTAATTAAACAAGAGGAAAGAGTGTAAAGATGTAGAGTTTGTAAAATATATTTTATAAGTTTCATTCATAAAAAGAAATTTATATTTACTATATTAATATATATTTACATTATTCTGTAACATTAATTTACTCTTAATAATAATTTTCCATTCATTTAGATCCAAACTTTAAACTTAAAATAAAAATATATCATTATATATGTATATGTATTACCAATTTAAACCCATTGTAATACTGACACCACACATCACCTCTTAGGTAATATGGCATTAAACTTAGTAAAAAAATGCCAAATAACTAAAAAAGAAATCGGCGCGTGCAAAATGCCAGTCGCAGACCTTCCGTTTGGTCCGACAATAAAAAATGTGAAACAAAAATGACAAAACTGAGGGAAATGATTACGCTAGACTTACAAAATATATTAATAAATTGCCTGCAGTCAGACATTCCGGGCTCCTCAAATTTACTTCTTGAGAACAGAGTTTCTACTCCCGTCCAGCGAAGTTTAAATCGTTTTTTAGTGGTAATTCAAAACGCAATGTTTTTTTTTACCCCACAGGGTTTCAAGTGCAAAGCTATATGTGTGTATATATCGTAATATCTGCTGATAGTACATATCGAAAGGGAAAACGTAATGCGGCACTTAAAATAATTGCAAAATAAAAAAAAAAAAAAAAAAAACGGGGCAGCTGAATTTAATTCACAAATTTTTAAACAGTTTTATGTATTTTTAATGGCATTTTTGACTTAATTATACGATATATTACTATTTTTAAATGTTAAATATGGTAATTCAAATTTAATGAATGCCTTTAAGATCATTTCTTAATATTCCTTTTTTTATGGCACAAAAAAGGGGATTTTGTTTGAATGGAAAATGGAAAATATTAAATTAAAGTGAATATAAATTTTTTTTATATGTGGGAATTCTAAAATTAAAATAGATATATTTTCGTTGTAAGGTTTTTTATTACTTTTAATTTTTTTTTAAGAGTTGTTTTACACTCCAAATATCTTTAATAATTTTTTAATCAATACCATTTTCTTTCAATATTCTCCTTCTTCGAGTTATTGTTTATTTTTATTTGTTCATTTTCGCTGACTGTCTGGTGAACTTGTAAAGTGAAGTTTAAGCACTCGATAAATAAATAATAAACAATATTATTATTGTTATTAAATTACAATGCTGTCGGCGGCAAATTCGATATTCAATATTTAATAATGTCTTATTTCTCCAACCGATGTGAATAATATAATTTCGCCGCTTTCTGCATTTTTTCGTTGCTAAAATTTCTGTCAGCTAAAATTGGCTAAGAAAAAGAAATATTAAATAATAAAAAAGGCCAAGAGTCCAAGTAGAAATTGACTTAATTGCGCCGTAGACTGAACAGCACCGTGAACCAAAGTCTCCTTAAAAAATAACAAGAATAAAAATGCTTCGAAGGCCGTTTCTGCAGGAAATGTCACCTAAGACGACACGGTGCTGGGAAATATTCGTTGACACTGCACAATATATATAATATTTATAGTATATATCATTTTGAATATTTTCCCTTGACACTGGAAGTTCAATTTTCGATTTTCTACGCAGGTGAAATAAGAAGCGAATTAGTAAAAACTCTTTGCATATATCTTGGATATATATATAAAATATATGCTGGGCTTATACATAATTAAAAGAATCGAAATATATCGCTGGAACAGGAAACTCGTTTCCAAAGTTTATGGAAATTTTTTCACAGCTGATAGTTGCCAATAAAATGAGATAAAAATGACATACAGTTTAGGGAAATGTGAGAACTGAATTATAAATCATAAATGGATTTTTGTAATAAATTTGTGTAGTACATTTTATATTTATTTAACAATTAAGATGAAGAGTTTTCTTTTTGAAAAGATTTACTTGAAAATAAATCACGTAGTGACTAAGAAATCTGAAATATATATAACCATGACATATAGCCGTAAAAGATCACAGCCAGGAAATTTTCCATACAACAAAGTAAAATAAATACATGAAACATACCAATAAAGATTGAGACCAAAATTAAAGGCACGTGTTGGCAAATAAATGTACAAACAAATATCGAGAACATTATTAAAAAAAGAACGCCCTTCATAAACAAAAGACATAAGAAAAATATTAAAACCAAAAATATTAAACAAATAAAAAGTATAAAATATAAAGAAATTACGTGAAACAATAAATTTGATTAGTTTTTGTGATATACATATGTATGTATAAATGTTTCAGCATTGAAAAAGTCATGAAATTGTTTTGTTTGTTGTAATTTTTTGTTTTTGTATTTTTTATTTGTTGATATTTATTTTGTTGTCATATAATATTTCGACTGTGCTCGTGTTTAGTTTCGTTTTCTTAAGTATCAGACAATACCCTATGCGGTAGGGGCTCGTCTTGCATGGTTCTTCGGGGAGTGGAAAGTTTATAATTTGTATATTTGTATTTATCCGGAAAAAGGTGGGAAAATTGTGTGGATATAGTCACAAAATTTCACACATATGATAATAAGGCTTAGGGCTTTTTTTTATTAGCTCTAAAATATGTAAATAAGGGCAGGGACAATCTAATCAAGAAATGTGATAATATTCTCTGTAAAAATATAGATTGTCTTGTAGTTCTTTTATATTATTTACTCCAAATGCTTGAAGATATATAAATATAAGAATTTATATAATATATTTATATGAACTTTTATTTATATATTTCACTTTTTGTAGGAGCTCTCCCCTTCGCTGTTAGCTTATGCAAATCAAACATCTTGTGTATAATTTTTATTTTTACTTTAGTTTAGGTTTTTTTGCCACTTGACGACTGCCTTTCAGATTATTGTCCCACCTTTCTTCCTCAAAAAAAAAAAGAAAATTCAAATACCAAAAGAAAAAAAATATAAAACGTTTTAAATATGTTTCACATGCTCCTATGTCTGCCACTGGAAAGTATTTAAAACTAATTTACGATCAAACATTATGTATTTTGGCAGCCCCAAAGCATGCGCCAAACTAAAGAAAAGAAAACCCATTTTGAAAAAAGGAAACAATATAATTTTCTTCAAAGGGAGAAAAAAATTTGAGGGTGAATGTTAATTACTGATAAATGTCTGAAATTTAAAGGAAATATTAAAAATGGGGAGTTCATATTCACAACTTTAAAGGATTTTTTAAAATAATGACAATGGAAGTATTAATATCTAACAAGAAGTAGAGTGTCTTTTCTAATTAGGAAATTTAAAAATTGAGAAATTTATAATAATGAAGAGATTTATTTTTTTTCTCTTGCTTTTATAGTCAATCCAAATCATATTTATTACATTTTTTGATGAATTAAATATTACAACTACTGAGTTAAAATAATATTTTTACCCCTAATATTTTCACAAATAAATCAAATAATAATCAAAACACTTGCTCTTAAAGTCAAGCCAAATAATTCGTGTTATTTTATTATATATATTTGTAAATTAAGTGGTCTTATTCCGGCATAAATGGAGTGCTAGTGGGCGGACTGTGGAGGAGCAGGAGGCGAGGGAGGAGCTGTTGGGGTCGCAGCCAGGCGACAGAGAGATTTCTCGGTTTTAAAACATATTTATTCTGCGACATTTTGGCATCAAATCAAAAATTCGTACATAAACTATTTTTGAGGCGACAGCCACGATGCCACACGGAGGGGGAGAGGCAGGGGCTCGGAAAGTCAACGGCTGGCGACTAAAACGTTTTGTTTTGGATTTATGCGATTTTGATGGAATCACTCGCAGACAACGGCAACGGCGACGGCGTCCAAAAATAAGTGTAACCAGGAAGCGCCCAGAAGCAAAGCAATGTGTGTGTGTCAATGTGGTCTTGGTCACACTGTTTGATTGAAAAAGTTACCTGGAAAAATATTTGAAAATTTGAATTTATAGAAATTATGATATTTCTTGAATTATTCAAAGTCTAGAAGCCATTTATAAATTCAATTTGATTTAAGATTATTTTTTACGATAAATATTTGAAAAGTTTTCTGGAAAATTATAACTTACTATATCATACCCTATTTCTAGTAAAGAAAAGAACATCCTAAAATCTTAGAAACTGGCAAAGCGACCCCTTATACCCTGTTCTTTAAGGTATATATCCCCCATTTGGATTTGGAGCAACACAAAATTAAACAAAGAACCGAATGGATAGAATAAATACGCATTCGTACGACGTTTTTCCATGTTTCCATGTTAAATACTTAGCACGGGCTAAAAATCTGGTCGAACAATAGATAAATGTCATGCAGCTGGCTCTCGGTTTACTTTTGGCTATATGTCTCTAATTTGTCTATTCTAAATTTACACTAACAACAAATCGGGGCCAGAGGGGAGACCCAACTATAATGGAGAACTGACCACCAGCGCCTAATTTGGTGAGAGGCGAGGAAACAAATGAGAAATAAAAACGGATTCTCCCCCAAGATGGTGATGGGTTCGGTGTGCAAACAGCAGCATCTTACAGTTTACCATTATGATTACCATAGCTATTACCTGTGCACACACCTGGGATCAGGGATCGGGGATTGGATCATCATTATCTCGATTTCGAAGACCACGATGATGATGTTGATGATGATTATGATGGTCCATAAAAACTGTGCCACTGTCAACATTTGCATATCACTTTCGTTTCGGTATCGTTTCGGTAATGGTAATATGTAACAAGCAAACATTGTTTGCCAGAAAATAAAAAGAGAGAAAAAAACAAGGTATGAGCATTGGACGAGAGCAGTATTCAATGATCATTTACCTGGGGAGATATATTGATATATTATTTAGTCATGAACTAAGCAGGAGATTTCCAATACTTTAAGGGCTATATTCTGAAAATTATAATATATAGTATACATCTTTTATTTCAATATATTATTGTATTTAACTGTTTATTATTTTAACTGTTAATTTTGCTATTAAATTCGAATTTAAAATAATAACATTGCAAATGTGAATGATTTATAATTGTTAGCTTGACTTAATATCCAATTTCAAAACCATTTTCCCTAAAGGTAAATCTGGGGTGTATCATATAGCTGCATCTTTAGCGTTTTCTTCTTTTTTTTTTCTTTATATGAATTATAATTATCATTATCACTATCATGATCGTCGTTTGTCGTCTTCGGTTGCGTTTTTCGTTTTATTTGACAGACGTGAGAATTTTGTGAGCAAAGAAAGCGAGCACACAAAACTGATAACAGAGCATATCTACTAAACATATATCAGATAGTATACATACACACATGTATATAGATACATATATACATATATGCATGTATATATGTATAGTTGTAAAGTGGAAAACCTTTAAGTGTCGCAGTGTGGAAATATTAGAGATAGGAGAAAGAAAACACCAAAGAACAACCGAGTTTCAGGTATACTTTTTGAATCTTTTACTTGGAAAAAATATACTAAATACTTTTTGTTATTAATATAATAAATACAAAAATATTGAAATATCTTAAATAATTAAACAAAGCTTAAAAATAAGTTAAGATACATTTTTTGTAAGTCCAGAACACATTTAATGTATTCCTTTGAAGCAGCTGATATCACATCAAATCGCTTGGCTGGGAATTCCAGATTGCAGTAATGAAACAAAAAAAACTCTGTTATCTCATAGATACAGCCAAGTATCTCACAAATATCAAATGTGGCTCAAACACATACACAAACACATATATATGGTGCTCTAATTTCTTGATTACACTCGACCAGAGGCTGCATTGGGCCAAAACGGCATTTGTCCAAGGGATTAACATTCCAAATGGATAATAAACAAACTGCAATGCTTCACTGAACGAAAATATCTGTGAATATAAGAAGGGAAACGAAGAAAGTTAATTAAATTCATTGAAATATTTATTTAAATTGTTACATTTATTTGAAATTAATATAAAAAAGGAAAAACAAGACATGAAATTTTGAATTTTGAAAAGTATCTATAATACTTTTCTTAAATGGAAATTGTTAAAAATTTAATAATATTAAATCCATCAAACTTAATTAAATTTATTAATGTAGTATGTATAACTAGTATTTTATTTAAAATATAAATAAAACTAAATTCTTAAGCTTTAAATGTTTTTAAAATATTTTAAAGAAGCATCTGTGAAATCCTTTTTTAATAATACTTTTCATCAGTTTCTGTTAAATATATTTTCAATTTTATATATTTACTTCGGGAATTTTAAATATTTTCTTCTCTGCAACCCCTCACACCACTCCGTTGTTGTTTTGTTTAGAGCCCGTCTATCGGTTTCGGTGGTGATGACAATCGCAATGATGATTACACAAGTGCGATGACAACCGAACGTATGAGTATCAAAGAAAATGCAAACACTGAAATGTGTGTAAACAGAAATTTGATAAAAGAAAAGAGCAGGGAACACACGCACAGACGAACGAGACTCTGACGAGCTCAATGGAGTAGAAACACCCAAAACACACACCACACACATGCGGACATGATTCTAGTAAATTCATTAAATATTAGCTCTTCAAACTCCCCGGCTGCGTCAGCGAATCGTACAAAAATAAACATCAAGACAAAAAGAGAACTTCTCTAGGAGTTTCAAGTGTTTAAGGGAGTTTTTAGTACTATAATTAACAGAAAGAAATAATTAATAGAAAGAAAGAAAGAAGTTGTCCGGAATACTCACAGGCGGCGAAATCGTTGCTAAGGTTGTCGAGGGAAACCCATATGAAATAATTTACATCATTTCCAATTATGATCACAGACTTCTTTAAATTCTAAATCCTTAAATAAAGTCTTCAAAATATAAAAACAAAATTTACCATCCAGAAAATATCTTTTAAAACTTTATTTAAATTTAAAAGCAATCAATATTCCATTTGCTTCTATGTAAAATTTTATTTTATATTATAAAATTACAATTGAAGCAGAATTAAAGCAGAATTGAATAATTAAGGTATCTACTTGGTTTTGACTGCCTCACAATCTCCCGAAAATTTTCATTAGATCGTTTTCCGTGGCTGGAAAACTCTTGCCTTACTCTAGCTCAACATTGCTTTTATGTTTAATATTTTTTTATGATTGATTTGTGTGCGCTATTAAGATTGCATATCGATATCAATGGCGACGCGGGTCTTAAGCGTCGAAACCCCACCGACGACCGACGACCGCCATAAATGCGAGAGTCGCCCGGTGTGGGGACAGGTGAGCAGGTGAGCGGGCCGGGCAGGTGCGTGTCGCGTTGCTAGGCCTACTTGGCTGCTACGCACCGCCGCCCCCTTTTTTCCCCACCGAATGTCCGATATTCTGATCGGGTTTCTTCGCTCACTTTCCCTTGTGACAAATTGGGTTTTAAGCCCTTAACTTTTTCTACATTTTTTTTTGGGTGGAATACGTGCTAGTTTGTGGTTTTCCAGAAGAAACGTAATGATATTTAAATAGGTAAATTATTAAATAAATATATCAAAGCATACAATTAAGGGTTTTTATGTTTTTTACGTATAAATTTTAGGTCACAGAAGGTATTTTGCAATAATTAAATATAAACAAGTTTAAAGTTTTCGAAATTATTAGGGTTTTTGTGTATTTTATTAATAAAAATGCTAGAAAAAAGTACTATTTAATATTTATCATTAAACTCAATGTTTTATAAAAAATGTATATACATTTATTTGAACTATTTGTTTATCTTAATCGTAAGCATATTAATTCACTATTTATTAAGACTCTTTTACTATTCATAAATTTAGTTACAGCAAATAAATATATAGAATTGTTGTACTATTTTATATTATATTTTATAATATACCTACTTAAATCTTTAAAAGACTTTTAATCTATAACAGGTTGTAGATTTTATTAAGTATCTGTTGTAATCCCTCGAGCTTATTGAACAATCTATAAATAAATATTTATATACAATAAATAATTAAATATTTACAATATATACAAATACATATATATTAAAAACGTAAAAATATACTTAGAAATCAGTGTGCTTAAATGTTATCATCTTAAATCTGATTTTATGAGCATAGTATAGTATAGAAATGTACTGTAAATATAGAAAAGTTATGATAATTTTAGGAGGTATGCGATTTTAGCTTGAATTTGAAGTTTAAATTAATTTCAATTGAAATTAAATGCATAATTAAGTTTACTTTTCAGATGCCTAGTTATTAGTTTGCTCTGATTTTCTTTTCGAATCGTGCTTTTACAATTAGCACTGAACTTTCCTCAACTCGCGTGGGCGATTATAAAATTTCCAAAAAAAAAAAAGGGGGAAAGAAAATAGATTAGTTTGCCCCGACACTTAGCGGTAATTAGTGCAGACTTATGTATAATGGTTGGACTTGTTTCTCCGACTTCTCGATCCAACGTCCATGTGATTAGGGGCTTCGAGTGCGTGAGTGACTGACTACTTATATATCCCCCGGTGCTCTGTGTACCCAGTGCTCGGTACTCGGGCCAGACCCAGACCCCAGTGATCCGACAAAGGGTTCAGCTGTACACTCACAAAAATAATTATTAATAAATAAATATGATATTTAACTAGTTAATAAGGAAATTGTAATCAAAGGGGGAATTTATTCTAAGAGGAAAAGTTCCATAAAAAATATTTAGAGCTTAAAATTATAAAGAAAATGTAAAAATCTTTGATTTTTTAAATGTCGACAAATAGCGTATTAAACCCTTAAACTTCGATATCATCAAAAAGTATTTGTTTTTTTTTTATCGAAAATGTAGTAATGTTTGACTTATAGAATTTTTTATTATCGGAAAATATTGCTAGGATATTATGGAAAAGATACTAAATACGTTATTTAATTATATTTGTTTTTGACTTTGATAATTGTGAATCTGAACATCAATTTATTGCTACTTTAATATACAGATTTTACCCCTAAATATCCCTAAAATACATTATTGATATATCTATATTTTCGACAAGTTCCTGATTCAAGCCCAGTGACAGGGATGCCCAATCTTGCAGCTGAAGCTCTTCGTTAAATGAATCTTTTTTTTCTGGATTATCAAAATATAACTATTAAACTTTAAAGAGAGAGTAATATTTTGTTAGATCTTTTTTTCTCCCGGGTACCTCCCTAATCTAATCTTTCCCATAGTCGCCGTGCTTGACCTCGCCTCGGCTTAAACTATCGTTCAGACTGTAATAAAAATAATACAAAATTAAAAGTACCCACTCGGCGGGACTCGGTTGGTTTCGGGAGGGGAATTGAATTCATTGAACTGCCAGGCGAAGTGCAGATAACCATAGCCATAGCCAGCAGTTCTTGATTAATTTTACGACTCTGACATCAAATGTCAAGGCGTACTATAGCCGAAGATGATGATTTTGAATGTGAACAGCCTGAACTCAGTGTCGCTTTTGGGAGCAAGAAATAGATCTAGATAAATATTTTAAGAGGCTGTCAATAGATCTTCTTTAAAATGAATGAATCAATTGTGAAATATTTCTTCATTAAATATTTTAGAAAGAAGAAATGATATAAAGTCAGAGGTAAATATTTCTAAGCACTTTTGGTTAATAAACCAATAATTTTACTTTAAAGAAAAGCTAAAACATGTCTCCAGTAAGAGTTTTACAGCCAGACATGACACTTTGTTATCAGATTTTAAATTTAATTTTTTTTAGTTTGAAATGGAGAATATAAAATACGACGTCCAGACAAATTAAAGTCAAATACTCACCGTAAATCATTCGGTGCCCTCGTGGCATCCACTGTGTAAGTTTGAGTGTGAGTTCGAGTACAAGTATCTCTACGTGGTGAGTATCTATGCGAAATGGATTTCCTCGGAACAAATTCGAATGGCGATAAGGCTGTGAATCAGTGGTCAACAAAGTATAGACCTAGGTTCATGGGAAAGGCATTTGAATAATTTCATTTCAATTTCGATTCGTATTTCCTACGATTCGATTCGATTCGATTTTCAACTGGACTTGATTTTCGGTTCCATTCAGTCCAGTTTAGCACGCGCAAAGCGATCGAAATTATTCACGTGAGAGGGCGAGAGAGGAATACCAGAAATGCCGAGAAAATTCCAAATTGCTAAACGACACTAATCTAAGTTTTATTTAAATGACGAACCGAAGAGCCGGCGGAGACGACGAGAATCCAATCTGGAGATCGCTTCGAGGAGGATGCGGCTGAAGATGCGAGGCCCTGTGGATCTCTGTGTACCTGTGTGTTTCAGAACTTGGCCTATACAGGTGGAACAAGGCACTGGGAAGAATTTGAGTTTGATTTCTAAGGAATTAAAATTTTAAATAAAGATAGTAGGATATCCTTAAAAAATCCAAGAAAAAACTTGCGAATTATAAGAGCTTACCAGTTATTAAGTTAGTAACAATTCTGTTCTTGTATTTACTTATTAGTAATTAATTTTGTATCCAAGGATTTCCCTAAGCTAATTTGTGCTAGTTTTTCCCCACAGTGTGGCTGAATATTCTATCAAAGTCGGTGACTCTCCGGATCGGAGTCTTTGCATCTATTAGAATGTTTCATTAGGCGACCTTTAGCGGCCCCTTTTTTTCTGTTTCTATTTCTTTTCTATCTCGCTGCCATTGTTGTTGCTGTGGTACCTGTTCTCTGATCCGAAATCTGGTGTTCAAAAAGAATTTAGCCGACAATTAATACGAGGCTCGGGGTTCGTTGTCGTCGTTCGTTTTATTTTATTTATTTTTTGTCTCCTTTTTTTGTTGTTGTTTTTTTTTTGTTATTTTGGTTATTTTATTTCGGTTCTGTTTCGTTTTGTTGGGCTGCAGGTTTCGTTATTCATTATGAGCGTTATGCTTATGAGCGCAGGGCAGGACACTGAGAGAAATCGGTCATAAGAATGCTAAAATAATGTAATCTAATAATTTTAAATTGATTTTTAATACCTTAAAGGGAGATATTTTGACCAGATTAGGATTTAAACATAAATAAGGAATATATAAAAAATATAATTTAATTTTATATTTGAATATCTATAATATATTAATATTAATACCTATAATATATAAAAAGCAATTTATTTTACAAATATAGAAAATAATTTAATTTAAATATTTAAAATGTAAGGAAAAGGATTTATCATAATTTCAAAAGCAAGCCTTCGGTTCTTTGTAGACACATCAACCTTCTTCTTTATTTGCTTATGATAAAATATATTTTAAAAAAGATAGAAAAGAAATTCCATTCAGCTTACTTTAAATATATTAAATATTATATGTAATGTATTAAAAATAAAATATATTACATATTTTCTGAACGGAAAAATGTATAATTATAAAGGAAAACCGGGATGGTTTTTTTTCTTACCCAAAACTATAAGTTTCTCTCAGTGCTTCGACAGTATCTTGTTTCGGCTCCTCTCGTGTGTTTTAGTGGCTTATGTATAAATTTAATGAATGAGTTAATTCCACATTTCGTAGAACTGCCAATAATAATATTTAGTAGCCACAAAGATACATACACACAGATTTAGATAGCCGCAGAGCATTGAACCGAGTGCTGTCTTCACATCTCCACCTGTCTTAACCAAAAGGAAATACAAAAATAAATACAAAAAAAAAAAAATAATAATAAAAAAATACAACAAAAAAAAAGAGCTTTAATTAATTTAGAGAGTTTCGGAGGGGATACAAGCATGCCTATATGGCGTAGTTCCACTACTTCTGTTATGTCATACGAATTGTTTACAATTCTCTTTAACCCAATTTTCCCCCTTTACATTTTCCTGCCAGTTTTCCATGGCTGCACTTTTTGTAAATATTTATTTGATTTTCAGCTCAGCTGATACGACGAGGCCGACATGCATTTCACAGATAATTGGGCAAGGTTGCGTCGATGCAGCATCAATTGAATATTACTCTCGGAAAATGTGCGATTTTTCCAACACAACTTTTTGTTTTGGGTTAAGCAGTACATATGATATTTTAACTCTATTTTTATTGACGTGAGAGGGCGAATTATTGAATTTGTATTATTTGTCTGTTTAATAATTTATAACGAAAGGAAGTCTTTAATAATATTTATTCCTTTCTTTTGCTCTTTATTTTGGCTTTGAATTTTATGTAAAATTAAAACCATGTAAGCAATTTGTTTACCTTAGTTTTAGTTTATAAAAAATGCCTACTTGAATATAGAGATTATTTAGAGTGCTTACTATACTCTTAATATTATATTAATAATAATATGAATTAATTTTTTTTTTTTAAATAAGAACTCACTAATAACAATTAATCACTAAATATCTCCTTTAACGACTTAACTCTTTAAGTAAAATTATAAACAAAGTATTTAATACAGCCTTAAAAATTGTATTTTAGTTTAAAAGTTTATTTATAATATTTTATACATTCTTAATTTTTGATTGACTAACATTTGGTTTTATATAAAAAAATAATATTGTTGTATTTGTATTTTCCTCGGGCTGTCTTCAAGAACCTTTTCGGTTTTCCCAGCACTTTTTCTGTTATTACCCCTATTCCCCAAGCGCTCAACTCAAGTAACTGCTTAACTTGAACTTAAAATGAAGAGAAAACAAGAAAGAAAGCTAACTTCAGGAAGCCGAAGTTTTTATACTCTTAAAGATTGCTGAGGGAATTTCAAATTGATCATAAATAAGCCGAAAAGGTATCCATTTGAATTGGGTAAGCTGTCCAAAACTAGTTTTTGTTCGGCCAAAAAATAGCATTTTGAATTTAAATATTTTAAAATTAAAATGTTAGAATTTTATTTTAATTTAAATTTTTTAAATTTGTAAGAACTTGGTAAATTTTTTTTTCTTTTAGACATTGGACTGTTGCTACTGATTAATAACTTAAATGATTTATAATTTCAGAAATAACACCTTTACTGATTTGCAAGCTGCTGCTTCAAAACATAATACCCTTTTTATACCCTTTTTAAAATAAAGCAGACTCAGGTCTGCTCACTGATCTGTCAAAAAGATCATTGAATTGTGGGCAATCGGCGTCTATTTCTGTCGAATATCCAAGATGATTCTGCCGTATGACAAACTACTTGTACGATATGCTATATACTTGTATAAATGGGGAAAAATGCCCGATGTCATTGCCCCCTCACCCCGCAAAAAATAGAGTATATATACATATATACAGATGTATAAAAAATTAAGAAAAACAGATCGTGAGTGTGTGTGCTTTGATCTCTGGCTCATGGCAGGTTTTTTTTGTATATTTTTTTTGCGAGTCATCTCTTCGAACTGCCATCGTTTAACAGCAACTAATTATGAAGCAATTCCATGGCAGTTGAAGCGATCTTTTTTATGTTTATTAACCCAATGTTTGCTCTCAAATAAAATAAACAGAAATGTATGCAAAAAGCAAAGGCAAACTCAACAAATCAACAACAACTTCGCATCGATTTTACACATTTATAGTTTCTAGTTTTCGTGAAGGTTGCCTTTGTTTGATTTTTACGAGTCTTTCAAACATTTTTCGATTTTACGATCTAAGCCAAAACTGAGTTTGAAGGCAAGTTGATCGTTATTTATTTTTTTTTAGCTATATCTTTTTGATTGGATCTTGATAAGAATGCTGAAGGGAAGGTCTCCAGACTGGAGACCCCAGGGAAATGTCTAGTCTCCAGAAGAATGTCCAATTACGAGGCAGGATTAACTGAGCAGTAGCTTTGATTAATTTATACACAAGGTTTTTATATATTGGTATATTGGTATATATAAATCTCTGGATTATTATAATTATTTTCCATTTTGCATATCCCATAAATACATTTTTTCCATTTAAAAAAAACATATCAAATTCCTGGAAAATATGCTTTAATCGCAAAACGGATGTAAGCCAATATATTCTTTCCTTTTCTGACAGAAAGTCTCAGCGTTTCCCCCCGAGGGAAAATCGATTTCGGGAATGGCTTAAAATCGCTATAATTCAAAAGTATTTATTTGCTTATCGAAAAGGTTGCCCTCCCCCCTCGTGGGATCTTTGACTTCAGCATAGCTGCAAAAAAAAATAATAATAAATAAAATGCGCAAAAAGGGGATAATAATTTTGTACAACAAGTATTTAAAAAAATAAATAAAAACACAAATTCTGCGGTTCCGCCATTCTGCCCGTTGGGTAACCCCAACTTCCGAGAGTTCCCTTGCTGCGGTCGCAGTTTGTTATCCATTCAAAGCAGGCGTTTCCGCTCATATTTGCAATTACAATTAATAAAGGCACCGAGAGCTGGAGATACTCTATTTTTGATATGTTTCATTTTTTTTTTAAATAAATTATATACATTTTATTTAATTCAATATTAATTATAACTCTTATGCTTATTTTAGGGATAGAAGAAAATATTGATATAAATATATATCGATACTGTAGCCACATTTCACCCTGAAGTCGATATTTAAACGTTGCAAAAAATGTGCGATTTATTTTAACATCTTTTTCAATTCACTTCCATTTTTCAACATAATTTTCGAATGCTTTAAATACGCATAAAAAAGCTAGATACCCCTCCTTCGTTCAGGGTATAATTACAAGCACTCCACAGCCCGAGAGCCTACAAGTCCACAAGTATTTTCGCACACACAAGACACAGGCCCACACAGAGGCCCGGCATTCTCAGGCTTCTTGTTCGATGGTTGCGCCCGTCGTCAATGCCAAAAGTCAAAGTCTGGATTAATCATCAATCAAAGAGCTGAAAACGAGAGGGGAGAAAAAGCCGAGACGGCATATAAATTAAACGCAAACTCCGCAGAATTCTTCCTCTCTAGGCGGATCTTGGGAAAGTCGGTATGCTCTCTGACGTCAGAATCTCTGGAATATTATTTATTATTATTATCGGAAAGGGTTATTATCGAGGGAGGGCGTGGTGATATCAGAACAAGTGCTTTTCTGGTTGCCACGGCCGCACTTCCGATCCACGGGGTGCGGTGGCTTCTCTTTATTCTGGGAATTTTGCAATCACTTCGCGGAAAAGTCGGAGATCAGAGGTCTATTCCTATGTGACCCAGATAGGGGCTGGGAGGGGGGCCTCTAATCTTGGACTTCTTCTTCTGGGTTTATCAGAGCCCTGGGAAATCGAGTTAAAATTTCTTCTCCTCTTTACATTTCCTATTTTTTTTTTCTTGTTTACTTTTGTTGGTTGTTGGTTTTTATTTCACGATTTCGAAACAAGTGACACTCGTGAAGAGCTTTGAACAAAATAGAGGAAGCTACTGGCTCCTCGATCGTGTCATATGCATTTTGCTGACTTTTGTAATTAAAGCGGGGAGCAGGAGTCAAGTTTTGTGGCGGGGAATCCTGAGAGGGCAGACAGTTAATGAAAAAGGAGCCCCTTAGTTTCGGTTATAAGTACAAACACATTTGGGCGATGTGTGTTAAAGATTGTGGAACTATGACATGCCGATAGCCTGCTTGAAAGTATTGAGACTTTTTGAGATTACTGAGAATTTGGGTTGATAATAAATATTTTTAAATTTTATATATATGTATATATGGAAAAATATAATATATATATTTGAAAATATAATAAAAATTGAAAATGTTTAAATATATGTTGATAAATATATTAATTATAGTTTAAAATATATTTAAACATAAATATATAATTTTTTGTTGCTTTCTAAAATTTCTCTTTCTCTTTTTTTTTTAACTATTTGACTATAAATATGCAAACTTATATATTTTAATTATATCTATCTCGTTCACACTAAGAACAGTGGCTTTCTTACTTGTAAGAGCATTGAGGTCAGATTGATGTAATATACTTTATTTAAGATTTTATAATAATTATTATACATTTTTAAAGGACTAATTTACTAACTAAGGAGACAAGTAGTTGTCTTTACAGTGATTTTTTTGTATCTTTATCTATATTTTTAATTATTTATATTTTATATTTATTTATAAATACTTAATTTATATTTATTTGTTTTAACCATAAATCAATTCTTACAACATCGACATTGCAAGAGTATTTGATATTTCATCTACACATGGATCAGTTCGTTCCTTTGTGATGTTGCTGCTGTGCATCAGATGCTGCTGCTGCTTTGGATGTTGCTGTTGCTGATGCTGCTGCTGCAATGTTGCTGTTGCTGCTGCTTCGAACATAATTGAAAGGAGTGAAGTGGCTTGTACGTGAGCCACATGCTTGCCATATGCCGAAAAGGAGACCGAGGGATCGACCGACCAATTTATTTCGAACAACAAAATGCAGGTCACGAAATGTTAAACCCGAATGCTAAAAATGAAAAGGCAAACATGCAGACAGCGAAAGAAAGTCAGTTAGTCATTCGCACGCGCAGTCAGTAAGTCATTCAGTCATTCATTCAGTGAGGGAGATTCGCCATAGGGGCTTGAGGCCAATTGTTGTTGGGTTTGCTTGGGTAACTCACCCTCAAAGTCTCCTTTGAGAATCCCCCTCCCCTGGCTGGACAATCCCGCATTAGTTCTTAATAATGATTTCGATTCCGAATTCGATTCCAATTCCGATGGTTACTTTGGCATAGAATGGACCAACATGGACTAGGGGTAGCAACAGTGCGTTCCAAGGCCATTTTTCATGGAATGAAAAGGATCAGGATTAAAAATTAACATATGAAGCAGCAAATATAACAACAAATTAAATTAAAATCGATAAACATTTTTTTAAATATATGCAATTATTAATTGTTCTAGAATTATTGTAAAATAAAAAAGGAAAAAAAACTAAGGCACAATTCAAGTACAAACAAAATAAATTATATACTTAAACGAATATAAAATGAAATAGAATTAATATATATAAAATGGTTAAGAATAATAACGCCATTCATCGAGTGTTTAATTGTAATAATAATTCCATAATTCCTCGGTTGCATCTCTCACATCATCATCACAACCCCCTGTACACATTCCAACCCATCAGTGGCTCGATATTTACGACTCTCAGTGTATTTGCCGCATTGCATAATTACCCTAATGGAGAGGGACCTACTGCAGTCCCCTGGATGATGGTTTTTATGAATCATAAAATGCTTGTTATGCTGCAATTTACGTTTGTTTTTTATACCAACTATTTTATGAGTTTTTAATTTTAACACGCAACCGGGAATACTCGCCTATATATAGTATGCTATGTATGTGCTCTCTGGAGTAGTTTGATTGCCACTTAAATGGCGAAACACACAGCTGTAAAAGCAACATTATTTCTGTTTTTCTGTTTTTTGGCTAATTATGCTAGTGGACAGTTTCCACCCTTTTGCAACACATTTTCCACAATTTTGTAGATATTTTTCTTTCTAGTTTTGGTGGCACATCAAGAGGTCTTCGACCTCCGGGGGAATTAGTCAAATATGTCATTCGGAGAAACGCCAGCGGATTGACAGCCCTCTGAAAACTATATTAAATATTATATACAATATTATACCAGACATTTGGCACCAAACGCCCCCACATTTTAGACCACTTCTGGCACCGTCTGGCGAGCAATTTATCAATCAGCGAAAGTAAAAGTCGTGCCAAGTATACTAAAAACTGAAACGAGAGGTCGATGTATCCTTTTCTACCTGAATGTATAATATGCAAAAGGTACAAGTTACTAGGTAGATATGAATAATGATGGAAAAGTACTGGGTATAACAGCTTTAAAAAAATAATAAACACATATGTATTTCCAGGGACATTCCAGGTCAAAAGAGATGGTAACAAATGTCGGGGTATCTTCGGGATATATCAAATATATTAGGGAAATTATAAAGATATGAATATAAACAAAGTGATCTGGATTTTATTATTTACTTATTTCCCAAAGAACAAGTAAAAAAAAATATATATTTATATAAATACATTTTCCTTTCTGTTTTCATTATTTCAAGAGTCGTACTTCTGGGGATCACTTAACTTATTGAATATCGATTTATTTCCTCTAAGGTTTTAGTTTCTTTTTCCGTGGCAATCAGTTGATTTTCTGTCAAAGAAAAAGCCAAACAAACGAAAAACCAAAAAAAAGAGGAACAACATGGCAAGTTTTGAAAAAAAGAGGTGATAAAAGACATTTTTTGGGTACTTCTTTCAATATTTCAATAATTTACCGCTGAGAAGGTTCAATGACTTTATGGCTGCGACACTTTTTCTTTTTTTTTATATATATTTTCTCGTTGGCAACGTACGGTACATTTAATCATCATTATCACTATCGCAAAAGGGGGAAGGGGAAAGGCTGGAGGTGTAGGTGGAGGTGGAGGTGGGGGTGGGTGGGTGACAAAGGTGGGGGGTTGGTGGGTGCCGACATGTTTGGGCCATTGTCATTGCCAGTCAGCTGTTTGCCGCACATCACATCACTCAATTAACCAAAGACAGGCACGAGAAATGTAACTCAAAGATACAAAGATTGCACTGCGAAAAAAAACGGAGAGATTTAAATTTGATATTTATATTTAATAAGTACTAAGAATATTATTACAAGAATTTAATAAAGAGAAAGGGAAAGGGTTTTTAATTTAAATAACCTAATATTTTTATTTTCCTATATTTTATACATTTTGTATGTTAGTTAAGCTTGGCCTAAAAAATGCAAATATCATTCTTAATTTATATATTGTCTATGTTTTTTAATAAGCATTTAGTTTAAATTTCCCAAACAGAAAGAGCTTCAAGTAGTTCAACGTGTAATTATATTACAAAATGTTAGTTTTAAAATATGAATTCAATACTGAATTCTTTAATCTTAATTAAACTTTGCTTAACAATTAATTTAAAATTATGAATCCTTTTATTTTCTATATTTTAACTTAAAATTTCCATTAGATTTGATTTCATTTCATAAAGTTTAAACGCAAATATTCAGTTTCTTCTAAGCGTGTATAAATTCGGTGCTCCCCTGGGCTATCACCCCATCACCCTTTCCCCTCTCACTTTCCCCCCAAACCTCACCCCCTCTCCCTACACATACCTTTCCCTAAACCAAAAATAAA
Source organism: Drosophila burlai (assembly GCA_008042655.1). Lineage (NCBI taxonomy): Eukaryota > Metazoa > Arthropoda > Insecta > Diptera > Drosophilidae > Drosophila > Drosophila burlai. The sequence goes on from VNJT01008302.1 coordinate 46,069, forward strand.
ACAAAACTAATAAAAAAGCAGACGATTTACCAACGCAACGAAAACGGGGCCCAAAAGAAAGTCTGAACTTCGGCCCTCGAGGGTCAGCTTTGTAAAGACAAAAAAGAAGAAGTAGAAGCTATATATAGTATAGTAGTATATATATAAATATATATATATATATATATATATAAAATGGGGAGGTCGGGTTACATGTCGGTCGGGGGATCAGCGTGCTAATGACCGACAATTGCAACAGAGATGTCGCCCTCTGGTTATTTTTGTAGTTTTAAATATTTTTCAGCTCTTCGGCGGCAGTTGCCAATGCAAAGATGCTTTTGGTGAAAGAGTGCACTGAAAAAGAAATCTAGTAATTATATTATATTTATTTGAAATCATTTTTAAACCCTATTTGTAGTTTACAGTGTATGCAGATGCTCCGAAAGAGTGAAGGGCAGATTACAGCAGCTTAGGCTGGACCATCATGTAAAAGGGAGGAGGCCTGTGCGGTCATTGTCGTTGTCCTGCGGTGAGGATATGTTTCTTGAGATTACTTTAGATTAGCCATCTCCTTCTAGGCAAAAAAAATCCCTCATCTTGCCGTCTCTTTTCACAGCGGGCTAATTACGGTCACACTTGGCTGGAGATGACCACAGTTCTGTGACTGGGATTGTGTGTTTTTGTTTTTATTTTTATTTTTTTTTTGCTATCGGGACTCGGGGCACCTCTTCCACGTCCTTTGCCGGTTGCAACACCTTTATTGTTGACAACTTAAGTAAGGCGACACCCCAGGTAGGAACTGGTTGCGAGCCCTCGTTCCTTGCACATTTGCCAAGACTTGTGCGGTCGCATAAATATGCACAGGCACTGAGAGAAAACGAAGTTTAAGCCTGTAAAAATATAAAATTATTACGGAATTTATTCAGTGCCTTAAAGAGTCTTAAAGTCTTAAAGAAAAATATTAGGAAGTATTTATACGAGTTTTTTTTTTGGGTCTCTAAAAATTACCTTCAAGAAAAGCCTTATAGAGAAATCTCTTACAAAATAATGTATATAAAGTAATTATATAATAAATAAATATTGCAAGTATTGCTTATACGTTAAGACACGTCTTATTTATTATTTATTTTATGAAATATTTGGTTTAGAATAATAATAAATATAAATGTTTTGGCCTTAAACTCTCTCCTTGAGCAATGCTGTGTTGCCTGTATTGTTTTCGCTTTTATGTATGATAATTTTCCAGTGTAAAATACCCCTGAAAATATTTAAAAAACACTTTTTTGTAGTGTTCCCAGAGTGTTGACCAAAAATAAACATTTAAAATATGCTTTCTGCACTGGTACAATCGATCTTCTTCTGTTGCCAGTTGCTTCCTTGATTGATTGTCTCCGCGAAGTGGAAAGCACTCACCGGGGGGTTTGTTACCCAGATTTTGACTCGTGTCTCTCCAAACAATCCCCTCCCCGGCCTTACAGCTGGCCAAGAAGTACTAATCGGGATTTAAGGTAAAGAGAAAGGTGCAAATGACACTGGAATATTCAAGGCACACAAAAAAAAAACACCCCAAGTACTCTGGGTACTTGTGCCATCACAGCTTGCGGTTTCTAAGCCCCCGGGGATGCGGACACTCCTTCCCTTTCCTCTTCGTTGGTCTTAAAAACAAATCAATTTTGTTTCTGTCCTGATTAGCACACGTTTTTGTGGGAAACACGTTGTCCAAAGTCAAGGCGGAAGACAGGGATAAGGCACTTAATGGGGGTAGAACTGGAACCTTATCTTAATTGATCAGCTGCCACAAATAGTTGGGATATATTATCAGGATCTTTTCTTTGGTTTACTTATTCTAAGAGGTTCCTGTTATCCAATTTGACTCATACATAAATCCCGTGTTCTAAATAAGTGAATTTTAGGGACTTGAAATCAATATTTATCAGTATTATTAAATGATGTAGTCGTTATCAATATTTAAAACATTATATAAACGATTAAATATATTTTAATTTTGGGTTCTAGTTAGGTAAAAGAATTATATATCAAATTTAAGAATTACAAAATTATTTGATGACAGATTTTTAAACAGCTTTAATTACAAATTACTAAAAAATTTGAAATCGGTAAAATCGATGTTAATAATTATTATTTATCGACAACACTTGTGTAAAATATTTACAGTTTAAAATCATATTCCAAAACAATCAAAACTAAAATGCCATAAAACTAATTTCTTTTTAACGAAATGAAGATATTTTTCAACTATTACTGGAGGAAACTTGCCAATCCCCAATCAGGTGCTTGGTATTGCGTGTAAAATGCACATTTTCAGCAATATGCTGAATTTATATTGGTCAACTTTTTGGGGCAATCGTACTCCATAAAAGTTGATTATGATTGAGGGGAAGGGAGAGGTATGTGTGCTGTGTGTGCTGCCTTTGATGTTAAGGGTTAAGTGCGCGGCCTGATGAGGGTTAACTAGTAGCCATCTGGAGCTGGACAGGGCAGGACACACGCACGGGATCGCATCATCCAATTTCGCCATCATAATTTGGGTGCACGAAATGATCCAACGATCCGACATCCAATAAACGTCATTCGGGACAAGGGGGGGCCATGATTAGCGAGCAGCCTGGGGACACGGGGAAAGGATGTCAGTCTGTCTGTCACTCAGTCTGTCTGTCTGCTGCCCAGGGAAACTCGTTTCTCGCCGGCGACAGCTGTTGTTGTTGCCGGCCTCTTGGTAATTGCCCAGTGTGTGTGCCAGGCCATACTGTACTTGGCTTCATTTTTGCAAAAAAAAAAAAAATAAATAAATAATAATAATAAAAAAGAAAACAGAAATTGAAGCGGGTGCTATAGGGTCAATCGTGTTCAGAACGTACATATACCATATTTTGGGGAGTTCAAGAAACAGCAAAAAGAACTTCCGATTTTGTTGGATTTATATGTATGTATATATAGCTAAAAATATACAAATATTTATACAAATATATTAGATGATTTACTAAATTAATCTGAAAATTAACAGAACCACTCTCAAGGAATTTACATTTTTATTATAGTTACCAGTTCCCAACCATGGTTCTATTCTTGATTTACGGAGGTGTCTGTGAGTGAAAGTTAACAATAAATTACGATTATAACATTAAATGCAATATTTTTTCAATATTTTAAAACCGTTAAATGCATTATTTATTGATATTTTGTAAGGTCAATTAATCAAAGTTTATAATTAATTATTTTTTTATATTTAATTATATAAATCAAAGTTTACAATCTATTATGATTAAAACGTTAAGTGTAATAGTTTTCGATGTTTAAAAACTTTCAAAAATTCAACTGATCAAAGCTTACGTTATTTTCGATATGATAATACCCACAATATTTTGATCTATATAGTTTATCGAATTTTTACTCTTTATATTTTTCCCCTGTGCTCGCTAACTTGTATTTCCTTAATGCTCCTATGATATAATATTGCCTTCAAGGGTGAATAAACTGTAGGAATACCCTCAAATAATAACAACTGAGCCTGGTACTCTGGTACACAGATGTTCCTTAGCCCAGACTGTCTGGCTTTTTGTCCAGGAACAGGATTCAACAGGATTCGCCACGAAAGGATTCGGGATTCCTGGACTCGTGGACTCGTGGTTCACTCAAATTCGGGTTTTCGCTCTCAAGTTCGCACATTGTGTTTTCGCTTTTGTTTTGGTTTCTTGTTTCTACACTCCGGCCACGCCCCCCAGCCCCCTTGGGCGGCGCACACTGACTCATCGCGACGCGACGGCGGTTTCTGCCGCGAGTCTCAACTGTACTTGGCCGCGCGACGCCATAAATTAAAATTATGCTGTAAGCACACACAGGCGGCACACATGCGCACACGCACCGCAAAAAAAAAGTAAAATAACAGAAAACACACACAACACACACGCACATACTCTTAAAAAGACAAGAGACGCAGCTTTGAGTCCGGTTCGTTGGCAAAAAAAAAGAATAATAAGAAAAGAAAAGGAAAAAGAATAATAAAGAAAAGAAATGCAAACACAACAGAAAGCAAAACCAAAACAAGCTGCGAAAACAAGAAACCGAACAGACGAAAGCCCTGATACCCTAACAAATATATTAAAATTATATGAAAAGAAGAAAGGAAGCTTATACACCCTGGCATTTTTAATTGGATCATTACAAATCGATTTATATAAATCAAATGAGAATAAAAACCAAGAGGAGATAAATGTAGTTATAATTACTTTAGAATGCAATAAAATAAATATATCTCACGGTTGAAATATTTTTACAATTACTATTTTAAATTGTTCTCTATATATGTATACCGATCATTTTTATGGCATCTGCATATGTAAATGATATAGTTGTCCAAGATTCATTAAATGAAAACTTAAATTCTATAATATAAAACAATGTCAATATCTTAGGGTAGATAGCAATATTTTGAAAACTAACAACTATTTGTTACAAAAACAAAAAAATAAACCATGGAACTTGAAAGCAAAAATCATATATAGTTCTTCAAAAGAAGCAAATTTTTGTTAATAGATTTAAATAAATTGGCATAGATATTTTTTTCTTTTCCTATAATACGTCTTGTAAGGAAGTCTTTCATTAGCTCTGAATTAAACGATTTTTAAAACCCAGATAGGATAAGGATAGGATAGACTCCCGATGAGGAAGAGCGCAAAACAAGCAAAAGCAGATCAAAAGGAAGAAGACGGACAGCAGAAACGAGAAAAGCAACAAGAACAGCAGCGGCAGCAACGTCGCGTCGCTGGAAATTGCAGCTTGCAACATTAACATGTTTTATGTGCCACAGATCCGATCCGATCCGAACCAAAGTTGAGGTTTATGTGGCACCGAAAAAAAAGATTAGATCAGTGAACACACAAAAGGATATGTTAAGGATATGCTTTTGGGTTTTTAAAAATATATATAAAATTGTATATAAATATATGATATTATTGTGATTATTCAAGCTAAATAATTGACTTTAATGCATATTCATTTTTAAATATTGCAAATATTAAACATAAATATTTCTTATTATTGCCAAAAGTTAAAAAGAATTGTAGGCCCAAAATAACACATTTTGACCTATAAATGTTTCTGAATATTACAAAAAAATGCTAAATTTGCCCAAGCATATTATAGAACGATATATATAATATTATTTATATTATTTTATTCATATTTTCGCGCAGTGTTTTGAGGCTGATAAAGCTTCAAACTCAATCCCCAGCGATCGGAGGCAAAAACAGAGCACTTTGGTTGCCTCTGATCTGCGTACGAAAGCTATTTTGCCCGGATGGTGGCGAAGGGGTTAAGGGAGTGCCCCGGGTTTTCCCTTTTCATAAAGAGGAAGTCGACTGTAGGACTGGTCTCTCCTGCGGAAGGAAGTCGCGCCTGTTTCGCACGACACAAACAACAAATCTGATATATATTTTTTTCGCATGACTTGAATGCAAATTACTGCAGAAATGTTATTGAACTTTGGCACTGGCAGGGAGGAAGCGGGTTATCCTCCCTGCGAGATAGTGGAATTCAGGAGGACATATGCATTGGAATCTCTTCCATGTGTTGGCAATAACTGGGCTTCCTTTTGCTCCTGCTGGCACGCCTACAAGTGTCTGTCTGTGGAGAGTGCAGTGAGCGAAAATTCGATTATCACTTTGATAATGAGTGGCCATTACGAAATTGATGCTTTTCAAAATTAAATAAAGGGTTTGTGATGCTCAAAAATAAAGCAAAGTTTAAAAATAATACAGTCTTTTCTATTGTATAATTTTGTTAAGAGTTTTCCCATAAATTTATTCATTAGACAATTTAAATAAATATGCAAAATCAAGTTCATTATCAAATTTTATTTATTACTGAATATTTCTCATTTATTTATTACAGAATAAATGTATAAATTCTTTATGTACCTATATTTTTCTAGCAGTGAAAAACACTTTTTTTTTAATTGCTTTATATTCGAACTCTGGGAAATTGGAGTGGGAACGGATCCTTTTTCCCTGGGCCAGCCTTATTTATTGCAAACAAATGACATCTTCGAGTGGCGCGGCAAGTATCCACTTACAGGGCATCCAATTGCCGTCGCAATTGTTTATGCCTTCGACAATATGGCCCGAAAGTCATTGAGAAGTCACAGGCGATTTGATCTTTACGATCTGTACTTATATAGTACTATATGTGCCTATGTATGCCTATATATGCATTTATTTATGGTGTGTAGTTTGTGCGGGCTGTGATCTCGGGTTTACGGCCCGGTGGTGCTGGTAGGTAAGAATTTTACGACGAGGAAATGGAAATTTTCGTGTTAAGTCTCGGGGAAAATTCGGACAAAATCAGCAAAACAACGATTAGATGGGATTTGCGGATAGCTGGTGGTTTTCTTTCCGACGTAGATATTATTTATTACATTTTATAAGAGAGATTTATGTTGACTTCCGAAGATAGATACTATGCGGTAGGGATGTTAGGAGATCTTAATGTGAACCTTTTGGATTATACCTCTTTTATTTAATATATTTTAGGTATATTTGCTATATTTATAAACATATATTTAATGTTGATTCTATCAGAAATCATTATACTGGTTTAGAAAGATTTGTGTTAAATTCTAAGGATAATACATTCTATGCGGGAGCAATTAAAAATCATTATACTGGCTCAAAGAGATTTTTCTTAAGTTCCAAGATCCTATGCGGTTTCAATGTTCAGAGGCCCTAATTTAAATCTATATTATTTAATAAAATTTACTAAATATATATATTAATACTAGCTGTCCCGGCGAACGTTGTTTCGACCCCTTTGAAAAGTTTTAGCTCTGTTGATGTTTTTCCTGGAAGCAGTTTAGCTGACCTTGTTATTTTTGTTCTGCCTTTAAGCAACATTTGCTCTTTTTTTTCAAGCTGTCAGAAAATTAGCAGTCAGTCTCAGGCTGACACGATTGAAAACTGTTTTGAAAAGACACTTCAGCTGTGTTTTTTTTCGGCTCGCTCTTTGCTCAACCAGTGGACAACCCTAATCGGTTAGGGGTACGAAAAATAGATGTTAGCCGATTCTCAGGCCTAAAGAATATCCCCTCAAAATTTCATCCAAATCGGTCAAGTAGTTTCGAAGGAGTTTGGATACAAACACCGTGACAGCAGAATTTTATATATAAGATTAATAGAAACTGAAGTAATTATAGAAATATAAATTATAGAAAAGTAAAGAACAATAAACTAGTCCCTGAGCACTCATTGAAACTGATTACACTCACCCTCGATTCGAACCAAATTGAAATGTCCAACCAAGGGGGGGCCCCCCACAAAGACCCTACGACATACAGCGCTTCCCATTGCCATAAGGACGAACATAAAGACAAGACGGTGGAAAATGAAAATGAAATGAAAACGATGTGTGTACGTTGTGGGGCATAGCCATTACACATGTAAATCGTGCTATTTGGACCCCGTAACCCTATGTATAACCCGAGACCGGGAAATCCACAAATTTATATGTAAACGATGGTGGGAGGGGGCAGGAAAACTGATCAACATGCATAATTACCGAGCGCAGCTCCGAAATTTTCCATGGGTAACGTGTGAACCGAGAACTGGAATCTACTGGGGAGTGCGTGTGTGTAAGGCGGGGGACGGGACGACGACAGTCCACAGATAATGTCGAGCAGGGAGAACCGTTGACAACCGCTCGGAGATTATGAAAATCTTTGGTCATTGGGTTACGGTAACGGGCACGGGGAGAACAGAACTAAGACAACGACCGATCGGGGGTTAGTTTGGTTTGGTATTAACATAATCGATGGGGTACAGGGGAAGACCGCTACAGCGAACGTCATAGGGGAAATAATGAACGAAATATTTAATGGGTCTCTTTTTCGGGGTCTGGAAAATTTTAATTTTGATAGATGAATATTTAGTTTTAGTTTATTAAACTTAACTAAAAGCTTTAATAACTAAATGTGTACACATTACTGAAAGTGAATTATATAACTGTTTGAGTGAACAACTATGTAAACAACTAAATGACCAACTGATTTAAAATAAAAATACATATTTTCCTAATTATATTCCCTAACATCTACAAAGTGTTTACTTATTTATTTTCCTTGATCTAGAATTTCTTTTCAAGCACACAAGTTCCCTCAAACGATAATCCACTGTATTTCCTAGGGGTTCAACTTAGTGTCTAAGCCAGGCAGCGGACACACAGACAATTACTTAGTTGTGATACTTGAATGCACTTACGGATAGGAAAATCTCCAATCAGCAGCCACGACCCCCTACTGATGAGAGCGTAGTCTCTTCGATACTTTTTTACGGCCCCGAGAAAAGAGTAGGAGAAGGAAAAGGAGATACCGAGACCGAGACCGAGACGGCCGAGAGGCCTGATATTCGAGTCGGGATCGGGATCGGGGTGGGGGTCGGGCTGGCTGCTCCGCTCCTCGTTCCGTGAAGTGGCAAAAGCGACGTGAAACGTTTTCCAAAAAGGATAATAACACCGAACCCGGCGCGCACTAGTGCATATCAATGGAAGGAAGCGTTTAACGCTAAACACTTGAAATGCCAGCCCAAAAAATACAACAAAAAAATCAAAGAGAAAAAAGAAGAGGGTAGCAATAACACAAACCGAGAAAATACTGAAAATAAAGGCATGTCTTATCTGCTGGGACATAAAGTGCCAAAAATTATGGCAAAAGGAAATCGGACGTATTGCCTGTCACAGTCAAGAGGCGACGTGAGATCTTGGGTCTTTCCTTTTCTTTGATATTTTGTAAATGTTTTGGGTTCCGGAATGGCTGTGCAAGTGGCCCTATAAAGCCCTAAATTCTGGCAATCATCATTTACAATGTCTAGTGGGGGAAATTGTATAAGGAGAGTATAGTACAGGCTGAACAAGCTGAACAGAAAAGCTTAATTCAAGTTAAACATTTCAAGATATAAGTTAATTGTATTGTATATATAATAACTATATTCTATCGATTAAATGTATTTACCTAAAATTTGTAAATCATTTAAAAGATGAGAGTGTTAAAAATTGAATAATGTTAACGATGGAACTTAGCCAAAAAGGATATTTATTTAAAAATAATTTTAAATATAGAATACAAAATTAATAAAATTTTCTAAATATACAATAAAAAAATAGAGTTTACGAAATGAAATATAAAATAAATAATTTATAAAATAAAATGTAAACTATAACTTATATAAAGCTGATAGCACCGATCGGCAAGCGCCAAAAAATTTATTTATTTATATAAGCTAACAATTGGTTATAAACTGAAAGCTAACTTCTTAATTAAGCGCATTAGCTGCTATGGTCTACTGCCTAACTGTGTGGTTACAAATTTACATTTTTAACATAAGCACTACATTTTATGTATATGATTGGTTTTGTGGGGAAAGGAGAGGTTTTTGTAGACTTTGCTGTTGGGTTAGCTAGGAGCCGAGAACCATGGGTCATTAGAATTCGATTTTCGTTGCCAGCTTTAGTTGGAGCTGCTAGATCGATTCAGCTTTTGGAACTGATCAAGAATATATATGGTTAATATGGTCGGAAATGTCTCCTTTGTATAATAATTAAAAAAAACTGAGAAACTCACCCAAAACCTTTTTGTTTATACAGTTTATAACAGTTTCCAGTTGCTTTCTACTGCATTCTGTTCGCCTGTCACCCCAAACTGAGAAATGAATAAATTTGTACTGAAAATGGCATCATTGCGGTATTGCATTTTTGGGACAAAATAGCATATTACCGCCATCGCTGTGTTGCAATTTTGGGACACAATGGCATCTTACCGCCATCGCTGTGTTGCAATATTGTGACAAAATGGCATCTTAATTACCGCCATGTGGAGCAATTTTGAGACAAAATGGCATCTTAATTACCGCCATCGCTGTGTTGCAATATTGGGACAAAATGTCATCTTACCGCTATCGCTGTGTTGCAATATTGTGACAAAAAAAGGCATCTTAATTACCGCCATCCCTGTGTTGCAATATTGGGACAAAATAGCATCTTACCACCATCGCTGTGTTGCAATTTTGGGAAAAAATAGCATCTTACTATTGCCATTGCATACTTTTGGGGTGTTGTATAATTTTAGTGTAGCATACTTTTGGGTGTTGTATATTTGTTATGTAGCATACTTTTGGGGCGTGGTATTATTTTTGTGTAGCATACTTTTGGGATGTTTTCTGAGTTTTGCTTAAAGTTTTTAGAACAGTTTATAACAGTTTTCAGTTGCTTTCTACTGCATTCTGTTCGCCTGTTACCCCAAACTGAGAAATGGATAAATTTGTAATGAAATGGCATCTTACCTACCGCCATCGCTGTGTTGCAATACTGGGACAAAACGACATTCACCTACCGCCATCGCTGTGTTGCAATATTGGGACAAAATGGCATCTTACTTATTGCCATCGCTGTGTTGCAATGTTGGGACAAAATGGCATCTTAATTACCGCCACCGCTGTATTGCAATATTGGGACAAAATGGCATCTTACTTATTGCCATCGCTGTGTTGCAATGTTGGGACAAAATGGCATCTTACTTACCGCCATCGCTGTGTTGCAATATTGGGACAAAATGGCATCTTACTTATTGCCATCGCTGTGTTGCAATATTGGGACAAAATGGCATCTTACTTACCGCCACCGCTGTATTACAA
>VNJT01008303.1:0-52083 GCA_008042655.1 Drosophila burlai
TATGCATGCCTATGCACAAAAAGAAAGCTCTATGGTAATATTTGTGGCTGCAAAACGTTTTTATTGATTTGCGGGGGAGTGGGAGGGAAATTTTTAAATCTGAAACAAACTTGATCTGCGTGCAAAACATTCCGACCTACATACCGAATTTGGTGGCTCTAGCTCTTATAGTTGCTGAGATCTAGGCGTTCATACAGACGGACAGACGGACAGACGGACAGACGGACAGACGGACAGACAGACATGGCTATATCGATTTGGCTGTTGATGCTGATCAAGAATATATATACTTTATGGGGTCGGAAATGCTTCCTTCTGCCTGTTACATACATTTGCACGAAATTAATATACCTTTGTACCTACGGTACATGGTATAAAAACGAAAGAACAAACATTTTTGTACAATTGCCAATTGACAGCGTTGAGCGAGTGGCGGGGAGAGCAAAACTTTGACATATTTGCCAAAAGGATGGTCTCATATGCTGAAAAAAGGACACTGCGCAAAATAAGGTGGCATTGCAAGTGCCTGGGAAAATATTTCAAGGGTTTCTGTTCAAGTTTTTAATTTCTACACATTTTTCATGGATTCCAAGTACTTTTCTGGCTGCATTTATGGGAAATATATCAGCTAAGAACCTATGCTTTTGAATACAAATATTATGTTGGTTTTAAACACTTTACTAATTTCTTAAGTAGCAAAAATTAAACTACGAAAATACTTGGTAAATTTTGATTAAGTTCAAAACTTGAATAAAGTTCGAAAATTCACCAAGAAACGAAAACGAAAAGCAAAGCTAAACCAATGTGTTTTCTTATTAAAGATTTAAGTAGCCTTTTATGATTCTTATAAAGTTCCCTTCTTAACCTTCTTAAAGGTTCTCCTCATATAGAAATATCCTCTCAACGATGTAATTTTCAGTGTATGAGGGAAAGGTTTTCGATGGCCCCTTATTTTTGCTCCGCCTGACCGTTTTGATTATGAATTTTGGTTGCTTGTTAGTTGGGAAATTGTTGAACTTAAATTTGGCCAGCTGAACAAGGGGTGACCAGTGACCAGTGGCCAGTGGCCAGTGGCTGAGTGCCAGGACGTGGGCGATGCTGGTAACTCGTTTGCTTACTTACCTGGCCATTGATGACTTAACCAGGTGACCGACAAAGCCAACACAAACGAGGGGGTTGACTTTATTGATTTTTATGGCTCACTGGGCTCACACCCCGGCGGCGGCAGCAGCTCCAGGGGCCAACCCTTTTGCTAAACATTTTCATTTTGTGCTCCGTATCTGCCGCCATTTTGTGTCGTCTGGCTGGGTGGTTGGGTAACTGGCAGAATGTCATGCTATTTCTGACCCAACATGCCACATTTTTATTTATGCATGCTCCAGCACCCAGCACTGTCTCTCTCTCTCTCTCTCTGCCCACCCGAAATCGCTTCCCTATCGATAAATATCGCCATAATCGCGACAATCAATCACCCCAGCTGGGTGCTGGGTGCTGGGTATTCGGCCGTCGAGTCGTGCTCCCTGGACTGCGGACTGTGGACTTTGGACCCTGGTCAAACTGTGATTTATTCGGCTTTTCAACACTTTTGCGTGGGATTACCAGCCGGCGGCAGGAAGCACAGAAAGTGCAGTTGAATGGAGTTGGCAGGAGTTGGCCGAGAAGGACTCTGTGCCCCACTCATTCATATTCATTTGAAGTAAACATTTTTGCTCGCAAAGAATAGAGACGGAGCTGCCCTGGACTCTGCAAGATTAAATATAAATATTTGCTAAATATTCAAAACTAATAATCAATGCTTTTCTTAGCACTCCTCTTTCAGATTTCGTACACTCGCATAACTTATAACTTAGTTTATTACTGGGTTAATACTGCCACGTGTCACCCTGCTGGCCATAAATATCAAGTGGCTTAATAAGCCCGGGATTGGGCGAGGAACCACTGGCCAGTGCTCGGAGTGGAGAGTCACAAAATCACAGACCGCATTCCAGGGCTGCCTCTCGGCTGTGTGCTCTTTTTTCCGCTTCCGTTTTCGTTTTCGGCCGGCAATTTGTTGTTATTACAAGTTGGTAACGGCTGCTCGGGCCCTGGCATTTTTGGTCATTACAATCGTAAATTATTTTATTTGCTGCTAATTGCAGTTCACAAAATGCCAACTGACCGGGAAGCGGGGAGCTGCTGCTCCTGCTCCAGCTCCAGCTCCTGCTCCTTCCCCTTCGGCTGCGGCTTTTATTGCAGCTCATAAAGCAATTAATCCAAGGGAAAGCGAGAGCCACAGTGGCGGCCAAAAGCCAGGGCCACAGTCAAAGCCAAAGCCAGAGCCAAAGCTAAAGCCCTGCTAACTAACCGGACCAGCGGACCAGTGAACCAGCTCGCTAATAGTTGACGCTGGCCATTTCCAGGGGATTAGCGGCCATGTCGCACCAACAAAACATCCAGCAGGACATCCTCCTCCCCCTCTCTGGGGGGGATAATTGTCAGCACTTGCCGTCGACCAATAACGAGGAATCCAATTGAAGCGCTTGAGCCCGACACTCGAACTGGAACCGAAACTGGACCGAGGGGCAGACCACATGTCCACATGTCCACAAATGGGATCATTTGAGCACTGCGCACACTGCCAGAAACTGAGTAGGGAAAACTAAAAACTAGAAAGATAACTTAGAATTGAGGGAAAATAATTAGCTAAACCTGGAGGGAGGTTACCTTCTTTGATGGTTTCCCTTTAATTACAATAATCTGCACCCACACATGGCATAACTTTTAATTTAACAAATTAAGATATGAAATACATTGAAATGAAATTGTATCCCAACATTTAAGCAGGCTTAAGTATATGCCAAAACATTTGCTGGATTTTCCTTTTTTTTAGGGGCTCCCCACAAACCACTCGAAATGCAAACATTTCAATTTCAATTCAAGTTTTAATTGCTTGTAAAATTGCGTTTTTTCGCCTTGCTTTTGCGCCAGCAGCTATTGCTTTTAGATATTTCTGTCGGCATTAAACGCTGGCAAATTGTCTTTTTTTTTTCCCCAACTGCTTCCTAGTCCCTCGTCCCTGGTCTAGTTTTATTTTGTTTCGGCTTTGGTTTGGTTTGTTTTCGCTGCTGGCCAACCAGCAAACAAATACAAACCTTTGGCCCAAATGAAACCAATTTCCGGAATGTCCTGTCCCGACTCTGTCCCTCCTCCCTCTGTGTGTCCGTGTGTGGTGTGTGTCCGTTTGTTGGCGGCATTCAAATGGTCGCTTTACATTATGCAGGCAAATTTGTTCAAAATTAGTTAAAATTGCTTTTCCAAAGACGATTTGTTGTCAGGCAAATAAAAACAAAAAAAAGAAAAAGGGAAGAGAACGAGGCACACACAGAGACAACACTGGATTAGGTCTAGTGTTGATGGGCAATCAGGCTGTAAAGTTCAGCCTTTTGCAGTTTGGGGAGACGAATTAGAGATGAATTAGAGACGAATTAACCCAACAAAAATATAGATCCCATATTACTTAATAACTTTGCAGGTAACTTACATTCTTTGCTACTTTTTAAGTGATTTATAATGATAAAGAAAGCTAACTTTGAGGTTTTAATACCCTAATTTTGTATATTTAAGAAATATTTCTTACTAATTAATTAATTAATTAAAAGGAAATAATAGATAGGAACGGATTCACCGATTTACCATCTGCAAGAACCTATATATAATATTATATATAGAACAAATGTATTTAAAATCTGCAAACATCAGCTGACATCAGCTGTTATCAATTGTTTGGCAGGACACGAAGGACACGTTGTTTATGGCGCTCCTGGTATCACTCACACACTCGCACAGAGACACAGACACAGACACAGATACAGATACATTTAGGAGTGTTTACATTCTCACTTTGACATTTGATTTCGCTTATCGGGACGCGTGTTTGGGCCACCATGAGGACCATAAAAAACGTCGCCAATGGAATACGGATGCGGCTGGGGAGATGGAGAAAGTGGGAGAGGGAGAGGGAGAAAGCGAGAGTGTGATAGATAGAAAGAGGGAGAGAGAAAAGGAACCCCTCGAGAGAAGGAGAGGCATCAACAAGCGAGCGATTTGTTGTTGTCATGTCTGGAAGGAAGGAAAGTCCTCCAAGCCGAACATTTCGGCACACGTCGTTACCCCTTCCTCTCCTGCTTCAGGCTCCTTTCTTCCCACCAGCCCCCTTTAACCTCCCTTCCTCACTCTTCCTGGCTTTTTTCGGTCTGGGCTTAAACATGCTTCAATAGCTTTTAGCATTAAATTTAGACTTTTATGTGTTTATTTGCTTTGCACGTTTCATTTTGCCGGCACTTTGTCTTTGCATTGCTTTTGACCTCTTTCTGTTTCTCTTGCTGTCTTGCTTCTCCTTCTGCTTCTCTTCCTGTTTCCCTTACTCCTTCTTAGACCCGTATCCGCATCCGCATCCGGATCGGGACTTCCCTCACTATTCCCATCCGTCCGTGTCCCTTTTTTCCTTTCGGTCCTCGCCTGTGTCCGTGTAAGTTTTATTTAATACGACAAATGGCCTGTAACTGGGATTTAAATAAATGTAGCCAACATCCAAGTCATGTCCCCACAAGCAAATTTATCCACATATAGGGACGTGCCTTATGTAGTATATATACCCTCCTATATATGCACTTGATTACACTTGATATACTTAGTGTGACAGGCATATCTGGCATCGATCGCCGGAACGGAACGGCCTACGGAGCGAATAAAATTTTCATTTTTATGTAGCCTGCAAAGCATAAGAAGCACATTTTCCAGCTTCTGGGGTTCTGGGGTTCTGGGGTTCTGGGGGGGAAGAGTTAAGGGGGGCACTGACCCAGAGACCTCGAACGGCAACAGACTAGAGAGGAGAGTCCTTTGAAAACCACTAGGTTCCCAGCAAATTGACACAGAAGGGAGTGAAGCCCAAGTAAATAAATATTCCTTTTGTGTAATATATGTATAAATAAATCATATATGTAGGTATCTCTATTAATAAAGTAAAACACTTGACAATTAATGGGGGAAATCATAGAGAATCAATTGAAGTATTTATTGATGCAACACCTATGTATGTAGTTATGTCCCTCAAAATGAAGCCACTTTCCAGCACTTGTCAAAAGGCCTCCACTCTCAGGCACACCTTCGCCCTTAACAAGCTGCATTCAGATGAAAAGCACTCAGTCCTACAAGCACTCGGTGGCAGATATGGGATACGGATACATCCTGGCCCCGGGCCCTGCAAAGCACCGACTTGTGTTTGGCTCTAATTGCACTGCCTGCCGCCCCCGAGGAACTTCGTGTCCAAGGCAGTGTCCGTTTACGGTGGATTCTTGGGGATTTTGCCCAGCTCAGGCTGGGTTTGGTTAAAGAAATACTAATGAATCTCACAAGTTTACAGTTGAAAGTTGAAGTATATTTAAAAAGGGGGAAATTATACTATATTGCTTAACAATCAAGTCAAAAAGTACACATTTAAGTGTCAGCTTGACGCCCTAACAAGGCAACTTTAAGCCAAATGTCCCAGGATCCTTCACCTCCCCCCCGGAAATTCTCATCCTCATCCCAGTCAGAGGCAACACTCAAACTGGAACTCGAACTCCAACTCGAACTGTGCGGCTTGTTTGTTTGCTGGCCTCTGACGCTGCAAACGAAATGAATTTTATATTGAAATAGTTTTAGACGGCTATTGGCGTCCGCTCTATTGTTTTTTGTTCCTTTTTTTGGAGGGGTGAAGGGCAGAACTGGCAGGACACGCCCCCGATTTTGGGGAATAGTTTTCTGCAATCTCCGCCGGTTTTTTGGGGCAGTTCCTGGGACTGTGGCCCCCGGGCCACCGAGTCCATTAACGTGCGGTTTTAATTACGTGTCCATTCCGCTTTCGTGTCATATTTCTGGCCCGTGGCACGTATCGCGTTGCTTAAAGAGATTAAAAGCGGTTTTGATTTGCATAAAAATGGCCGCCTGCATGCTTTTAGCCCCAAAAAACAAAAAAAAAGGAAACGGGGGACTAGAACACAGGCTGAAGGAGACACAAAAAGTGTGTGCGATAAAGGCCGGGAACAAAGGACGCAAAAAAAGCGTAGGAAAAGCCCAGTAACAGAGCAACTTTTCCCCCCGATAAAACTTTTAGCCAGGCGACCAACTTGGCAGCTGTATCTGAATCTGAATCTGAATCCGGATTCGCAGTCGCATCTGTAGCTGTAGCTGTAGCTGTAGCTGTAGCTGTATCTGTAGCTGTCATTACACCGCGTGCAGATAAGCCGCCCTGATTCCGAGTCCGATGCCGGAACATCTCATACAAATTCAATTGCGGCAATGCAAATCCTGGCGCCACATAAGAAATGAGCTGCAGTCGCACTGCGAGATAGATTATCTTTTGATACAAAAATAAATATTTCGAAAGCAGAGAGCAAATCAGGCTGAGAACTGACACAGTTTAGTAACCATTTTTGCCACCGTGTGGAGTTAACTATAATTAAACAGAGCAGAAACAGGGAATGATGTTCGAGGCGGGTTACTTTCAGCGGAAAGGCAAAGCCGAATACGTTTCGGGTGACACAGCGAGAGGAGCGGTGTGCTCCCGTTTCCGCTTCCCGCTTCCGCTGGCATATATCCCAACCCGCTCACCCGCTCACCCAGACACCCGCATTGGGCTAGCATTTTGCTCATTATTTATTTTCAACTAATTAGCGGTTTTTTGCCGCCGTCGCTGCTGTCATATTCATTTGCTGCAGCCCTCAGCGGGCCAAGGGGGCCTGAGCAAGCGTTTTCGCAGCGGAAACAAAAGCGTTTCGCGGGTTATCACACTCCCACACCCAGCTCACACCCACTCGCTCGCTGGTATATGCGTGCGCTTTCCCAGGTGAGTCATGTTGCTAATTAGTTACGGATATAGGCGACACAGACACAGACACAGACACAGACACCGAGGCGGAGGCACAGAGGCACAGTGGCAGTCACTGCCAGACACACACACGAACTCGACTCGCACAAAGTTGCCGCAAGGACACAGGACCAAGTTTGCTGAAGGGAGCTGGAGCTGCCCCTGTATCGGAGCATATCAAATAATATTTGCAGCAGCCATAAACTAAACTAAAAACTAAACTAAACGCAAAAGCCAAACTTTGCCAGGAAGGACATTGCGCATACGCCGCGTGGTCCGGGCTGCTCTTTTTTTTGTCTGTTGTTGTTTTGATCGCATTATAATGTGAAATTAAATACTAATCAAATGCCGGCAAGAAAGAAAACTGACAAAAGCACTTTGTCACCATCGGTTAGGGCTCTCCCTTGTCAAAACGATGCCCTAATAGGCAGTCTATTATGTTTTGAAAACTTATCTATGAGTCCCTCTGTGGCTGTGGGTTTGTGTGCAAGTCCTGAACTTGATTTAAAATATTTCCAGGGCCTGTTTCCCTGCCCCATCTTGGCTTATTCAATCGATTTGCTGCAATAAAAAGTCTGTTTAGGCGGGAGATACTTGCTCCTCCAGCCACTTGTGCTACCGAAAACCTGTTACACATGATGTGGGGTTGCTTAATTTTAATTAAAAGCCAGCCTGTGTGTGTGGGGAAACCCCCTCGGCAGTGTGTGCCAGAAGGGGTGTGCGGTGCGGTGTGGTTTGGTGTGGTGCTAAGCCGTGTCTGGGTTGGACCGCAAATGCAGATGCTCGAGGTTGTGTCGGGGCAGGGAACAAGTTGTAATTGTAGTTGGGAAATGAACTCGGTTGCCCCCGCGACAATTGGCACTCTGACCTGCGGAAAAACCAGAGAGAGAGAGAGAGAGAGAGGAAGTGAGACAGGGAGACAGGGAGACGAGTACGAGCTCACACCACTTCTGTTTCCATTTCCGTTTCCGCCCGCTCTCGTGTTATTAAGCCGTAAAGTCCTGCAAAGAGCGCAGCTAGCAGAATTCAGCTGGGAAATCAATTGAAAATGAACACCCCTCACACCCAGCACCACCCACCATCCCTGCTCCCTGCTGTGTGCGTTTTCTATGCCATTAAAAAATTATTTCACTTTATATCTTAATTAAATTTCGCGTCATTTTGCGGCGCTGCGTGTCTGGGGGCCCCCCAAAATTGCCACCCATCGGGCCCAGTTTAGCCCCGGCAAGTAAAGTAAATTAAATTAATGTTTTGTAATCTGATAAAACCAGACAACAACAACATCGGCAACAGCAGACAATAACAAAACAGCAGCAGCAACAAGGATGCGCCGCCGCCATTAAAAGGCCAACAAATGGAGCCGAGTCCGGCGCGAAGACCGGAATAGATAAATAAGCCCAAGACCGCCGCTGTTTTCGGCCAAAGTCCTGCGCTGCCCCCCACCCCATCTGGGCGCCTTTTGACGAATGTCCGACATTAGCCGCCATTTGAACAGAGAGAGAGGGAGAGGAGGAGGCCCCTGCGTCCGGGCTTTCATGTCGGGATCTAATCAATGCCGGACGCAGGGACATGTGGGTATTGCCCCCGGGGGTAATAAACGAATCAGTTGGCCAACAGAATTCCATATTAAGGAAAATCATCGGGGGAAATTAATTAATACGGTGGGAAACTAAAAAACAAATAAGAGCTTAAATCAATCTTCAGTTTGGAATTATTTCAAAGGAATGCTGAGGGATGTCTCCTTGAACTCCTTGGGGCGCTAAGCCGGGCACTAGAGCACTCCCAAAAAAAAACAGAGAAAACAGAGAAAACAGAGAAGAATGAGTGATATTTACTTGCCCAAAATATATGCTACCACTCAACCGTACTTCCCAGCATAAAGTATTAATTAATTCCGAAAAATCCCTTTCATTAACAAGTTTCCTGGCAAATAATAGTCACTAACTTTGGCGTTGTGCTCTGCATTTTCGGTTTTAATAACTCCATTCAAAGTTCAGCCAATTTGATTTAGATTTTCGCTTGAAAAGTTTCAGCTAATTCGCACATTTACTCGCCTGTGCAGTTCACAGGTTTTTTGACCTCGAATTGCCCACAAAGTTGCGAAAATGGAGTGACGACGGGCAGAACTGACTGGGCCCTGGGACCCTGGCTGGTAATTAATTAAGCGGGCCTCTTGATTACAGAATGAAATTGACGCCATTTGCCACAGTCGTCGTCGAGTCGCAGGTAGTGCCGGCTGATGGAGTGCCACTGTGGCAGTGTAGCCAGAGAAGGAGGAGGAGTCGGACAGGTGGCCACAAACTGGCTCTAAGTGCGGCACACTTGAGGGCATGCTTAATGCTTGTTTGGGCCACTTAGCAGCACGCGGAGAAATGCTGCTCGACTATCTTTTTATACTCTCGCTGGATGTGTAATGGATTAGAAGAATAGTTTCACTTGGGCTGGGTTATCGTGTTTTTCCAGTTTCGATTTCATAGCAAGAATTCTATCGATAAATATCGATTTGTATTCGCATATTTGAGGATTTCTACAGGGCATATCGTGGCCAAAAAGCAATTGATTGCCGAAAGCCATAGATATTCTGATTCGTCATTGAAATCTTAATAAAATAATAAATAAAAATTGTTTATAACATTTTTAAAATTTTTGCTTACTTATATAATTTTTCGCACTTGAAAGGATCTTTCTTTGGGCCTTCCTAGGATATCTTCCCTCCTGCTTTCTTTTTAATAGTTTTTCCAGTAATTAAATTTCACTGATCATAGCTCTGAGCCCCTCCTTAGACCCCCTGAATATTAAGAATAATATTTATGCACTGTTTAATGGTGTTTGTCTCGGAAGTCCATCTTAATATCAGTGCAGAGATTTGAGGCAAAATGAAATATATATGCGAGGCCGGGGCCATCTGTTCGGCGACTGGCAATTGCGGGAATTATTTTCAGCTTCAACTGCCGGCTGCCCCTTGAGCTCCATTTTCCATTGTTGCGTTGCTCCGTTTTAATAAAGTGCAAAAAGTTTGCTCCGCTCCGGAGTGCAGATTAAATATGCAAGCCGCGCTTCCACTTCCACTTCCTCATCCACTGGCCTCCCCGGCGGATGGATGATGATAATAATAATGGAGATAACGATGATTAGGATGGCGATGATTGCGAGGACGATGATTGCGAGGATGATACCTACACCTACACCCCACACCACCCTCCGCGAGAAAGTTCTTTGCATTACGAAGCTGGAGCAGAACTTTTCCGCAACTTAAACCGGATAATACTTTTGATTAAATTAATCAAGTGGCCAGGAGTCGCAGAAGTACGGCTACTTCGTTGCGTTTTCCAGTCGATATTGTGACACATTTTTGGCTTACCTGAAACGAGAGCAAAAAGGACAAGTCGAAGGATGTGGTTAGTTGCCAAATATTTGCAGATTGAAGGAGGCTGCGCAGCTGCGGTTGAAAAATGCTTTCGAAGTTAGCTTTCGAAGTGGAACTATGTACTTTTGCCAAACTTATTACGAGTATAGTTATGGATTGTGCAATCGATAACCAATCAAAATGGGCAAAGCCGAAGCCGAAGTACTCGAAGGGGCTCATCTAATGAACTTCTCGTGCAATTTGCCAAATGAATCGCTGCCAGTTTTGCGGCGAGCTAAATCACACGCTTCGCTCGAGCGCACCCACTCGCACACCCACTCACAACACACCCACTCACAACACACCATTCACACACACCTCCGAGAGGATTGCAAAGCCAAAGAGAAGCTTCCTTTTGAAACAGGTGAAACGGCACCACAGCATGCAGAGAAAGGAGCATAAGTATTAATTATGCATCACATTTGTCGGGCTCTAGTTACGTTTGTTTTTAATATACAGTTCAAATTAAATAATAAAATATTTGCTTTCCCACTAAACTCTTATCTTTGACGTTTGTTATTTATTTACTCGTTGCATTTTTTTTTTTATTTCTGTTTATTTTTGTTTACTCGATTTATCTGTCTACTTAAGTGTTCTTTTACATATCGTTAACTCGTCGTTGAAGTTGTCGTTTACTCGTCGCTTACCCGTCTTTTACTCGTCTTTTACTCGTCTCAAAGATTGAGATCTTATGTTTGCTTCTTTAGGCAAATCACTCAACATACATGTATTTTTTGTACAAATTTATATTAAATATTTTATTTCGCATTTTCTTTGAGTGCAGCTTCCTGCTGCTGCCACTCGGCTGGCACGCACTCCCACTTTCAGCAACCACCGCATCCACATCCACATCCACATCCGCATCCGCATTCGCATCCACTTGCTGTCTAGGAGCTGCGGTTTCCTTGGTTTGATGGGTTTCTGCGGTTTGTTTGTTGCACGGTGGCAGCTCCGTTGCTGCGACATTGCGACATTGCCACATTGCGCATAGTCTTGCTCGGATTCAGTCTCAATCTCAGTCGCAGTGGCAGTCCGAATCCGAATGGGAGTCTTCAAATTCCATGCCAGGATGTGCGGCTTCATTTGTCAATGCTGCTGTTGCTGCTGCGGGATTGCCAGGGGCGAAAGTGGGAGGGAGAGTGGGCGTGCCTATGACAAATGTCAGCACGACTGACGGAGATGGATGCAAAAATCTATCTGGCGAAATAAAAATGTCGCCGGGCCAAATAAATATATATTGTACGTTGTGTACACTGTACACACGTACAAATAAAATGCAATTCGCAATTCGCAATTCGCCATCAAATGAAGAAAGTCAACTGCCAGTCAGCCTGTCAAAACGAAAGCCTTCCACTTCTCGCCCTCCGAGTCAGTGGGGTAACTTCGTTCTAACATATTTTCCGGATGGGAAAAAAGCATTGAGAGTGCCGGGAACAATGGCCAGGACAAACATGTGTTCAATGTACTAATGCAGGGCCATCACTTTCTGATTATTTTCCACGGTTTTTCTGGCTTTCGGTATTCGGTATTCGGTTTTTGCCACTGGCAAATGCGAATTCAAATGCAAATTTCATACGGCGGTGCGGCGCGGCGCCCAAATGATTGTTTGATTTGCCATAATTGCGATCGCTGATTGACTTTCCCATTAGCATTATCGTCCCCAGAGGGAAGGTGCACTCCATCCCTGGCCACCGATAAGCCGCTCCACTGGGCAATTCAATTAGGCGAGCCATAACTCCGCATCTGTACTGCGTTCTGCACTCCGAAATCTTGCATCTGCAGTCTTTAAAGTCGAAAAATTGGGAAATTGAGTCGGGCGAATAAGCTGGAAACGCGGCGAGAGCACAACGTAGCGAGTTGCACTAGCAAAAAATGTGACATGAATATATTTAGGTTTAAGAGAATATAAATATAAGATTTGGGTTCCATCTACTGGCTTCCAACTACTCGCTTCCAACTACTCGACTTACTCGTTTCTATCTCTCCTCTCTAAGGCTGGCGCTGGCACTGCTCGTTCCCATTCATAAGTTCCTTTGTACTCGTTTCTTTTTACTCGTTTCCCTCTCTGACTAACGAATTAGTGATGGTTAAGCCGGCACAAGCTGAAAACTAAAAGGGCAAGAACTCCTCAACTGAAGACAATGCAATTTCTTGGCTTAAAGTACCTATTCCACTCTCTCTAAAGGACTCCATGTTTGTCTCAGTGTCCTGGCTCTCTGACTATTTGTAGTTTTCCGCTCCGCTACCCCTGAATGTGTGTTATGGCAAAGCTGAAAACTTATGCTTTTGCCAGTTTATTGTCTTGTTTTGCGCCAGCCAGCAAAACAAAGTGGGAAAATCTTTTTCGAGCAGCAGCACAGCACAAGCACAGGCACTCGCAAAATATTCTTCCTAGAAGAGACACTCGAAATACACTCAGCCAACGATCGAATTAGGTATTAAGTTTTTGACTTTGGTTTGCCAAAATGATTTCATTTCAGGTAACCGAAGGGCAAGATAGCCTGACCGAAGCGGAAGCTTGAGGCCCATAAACTAATCCCACTCAAACACTTTTTAATTAGGCGACTTTCGGGCGAGTCGGAGAACTTTTGTGCTCGGAAATAATGGGATTCCCGTTACCGCTAGTCAAGAGCCTGGCTGGCTAACCATTTGGCTAACGGCTAACGGCTAACGGCTAATGGCCAACGGCTAACGGCCTTGTTGTGCACAGAGAATTTCCATATTGGCCAACTTTTGTGTGTTATGTCACCTTCGGTGAGGCAGGGAGTGGACATGAGCACACATTAGGATATTCAGACAGCCAGGATATTCAGGATATTTGAATAGTTCGGCGATTGTTGTGGCGCTTCCTCCTTGCGCAGATAATAAGTTTTCATATTTTGGCACAAACAGCAGCCAAGTGCCAGCGGAAGGAGGCAACTTTTGCTGCACAAACAAATTGGCGAGACATGATATTCTCCGAATACAGCTCCCACTTCGACTCCCACTCCGACTACCTCTCCCACTCCCAATCCCTTCTCATACACTGAGCTTCAGATTCAGAATTTTAATGAAATCTCAACACTCAACACTCGATTCAAAGTAATGCCCAGCTCTCATCGGTTACTCATTCACGCCCTTCTGCCCATTTGCGTCAAATGGATTGACGACTTATTTATCGATTTTCCCACTGCCCCCCGACAACCCCTTTGGGCCAGCTCTGGCTCCTTGGGGGCCATTCATTCATTACGTATTTATTAATTTGATTTTCGTCCAGCGAATCGCTCTTCCTTAGGTCTCTGCCCTTAGATGAGACACTGGGAGAGTTGGCAAAGGGAGCCAATGAAAGGGAAACAATCTGCTTTCTATTTTTCTTTTTTTGGGGGGGGTGAAAATCTCTTTATAAGATTTTCTTATTTTCCTCATATTTCTCAAGTTAAAATAAACCATTTTTTGTATTTGATATTTCCCTCTTTTTGTTCCAAGACCCTCTCCGATCTGACCATCGCTGGGCATTAATAATATAATCCCCTTTTCGGAGGGCATTGACTGTTTCGGCTTTTTGCCGGGATAATCTTTAAGTTTTTTTTTTTTTTTTACATATATTTTTCCAGGAGACCTTGCTGGGATTTTCAGGAAAGTTTGCGGGGTCGAAAGGGCGTCATTAAAAATCATTAAAAATCAGTGAGGCGTCGCAAATGCGACCGCTGTCCCTTCGTCCAGCCGCCTGGAAGGTTCGGCTTCAGCATTTTTACGCCACTTGCCGAAGGACCTGGGGCTGCTTTTTATCCGCATCGCAGGAGCAGGAGCCAGGAGCCTTTTTGCTCACATTATGTGAATGTTGCCATTTCGGGGACACTTGAGCAGAAATATCATGTATGCCATTCGCACTTGACTCAAACTAATTCCGGTGGACAAGGAGGCAGATGGAGGAACGGACGGAGGCGATGTCTTAAGTGTAGTGTTGGTGTTATTCAGCTTGCTAATCGTTTGATTTTTTTATTTAAAAATTAACCAGCTAGCAGGAAGGTTAATTATAAATCAACAACATTTAAAATATTAGAATTAAGTTGATAAGAAAGGCTGAGAGAGAGAGAGCTCTTACTTGGTTCCGACTCCCCTGATGTTCTTAATATATTCTCTTACATCTTTTTATGTATATTTAAATCGCTTTTACTGCATACATATTTAACTTAAAACAATTTAAAGTGTTTTTATATCCCCATTTACTTGTGTAAATACAAATAAACTTTCAAATGGCCTTTATAGTGGCCCTATGTCTCCCTAATGAGACAGGAAACTCATTTCGCCGCATAAGGGCATTCCCACATTCCCCATTTCAGTTCGATTTTATTACCAAACATACACACACACACACACACACGATGTATGTGCGGTGTATATGCTTTTTTGCCAGGACAAATATGCTTTTTAAAGCATACTTTTGTGTGCTGTCGGCGGCTATTTGTTACAGTTGGGTGTCCTTTGATTGGCCTGGGCCTTTTCAAATGTGTCCTTGTGCCGAGTGCCCTGTGCGTCCTGTGTGTGCGCTGTGCGCGGGGTGTGCGTGACTCCGCCATTGTTCTCGACATCGTTTCGGGCACGAGAATTTAATGTTTGCCAACAATTGCGCCTCAGAGATTTGAAAAGCAGATTCGCTCTAAAATTTATTTGCGTTATTATTTAGTGGGTGTGTGTGTGCAGGACTCTCCTCCTGCTCCTGCTCCTCCATACAAATTAAAGCCCCGAACTGGCACAGCTTTAAGGGAGCGAGCGAGCCGGCATCGCACCATGAATGCCTGATGATCTCGACGGGACATTGCCCACTTACAATAATCACACAATTTACACGCATTTTGTGTCATCGCAACGAGCGGTGGCTCGGTGGCGAAATATCTTTATATAAATGCCGGGCACATACCGAAAAGCGACTGCCCGACTGGGACACGATGGCAGTAAATAAACTAATGCGGCTGCTTGTTAAGCAAAGTGCCGTCATCTATTAGACAATGTCCCCGGACCCGGACCCGTAGCCAGGACAGAGCTCGACCCGGACCCACTCCAGCTGCGACCCATCCTCTCCGGCAAATGAACTGAACTCGACTGAATGACGAACTCGACAGAGTCCAAAAATGGCTGGGTGCGGGGAGGGGCAGGAAGAGGATCTACAAATGGGACTGGGGACAAGGCAATTTTTCTCGGCTCTGACTGGACACAAAAATATTCGCCATGCTGCACGCAGAGAAAAAGGTATATAAACTCATATATATAGTTGCCATATTTCCTATATATTTTTAACGAATCAAAAGGATCTAGGGTTTCTCTCAGTGTCCTCCAGCGAGTGCGTAGCATGTGTGACAAATGTCTGGAATTCCCTGCCGCCGCTGCCCACGCTTGACTCTGGTTTTGGTCTCAACTTTTTCTTCTTTTTATTTTTGGCCATGTTTTTGCCACAGCTCCCGGTCTCTTTTTGTTTTTGCTCCTCATGCATGCCACTCATTAAGGAGCAGCACGAGTAACGAGTCAACAGAAGGAGCTGCCTCGCCCCCGCGAATTCCCTCAGCTGGAAGCTGGACAAAGTGCAGCCTGCCTCCGCTCCACTTTACGCCTGTCACCCGTGCGTATACGTAATGGACAGCGGGAGTCGGGGCCAAAATAGAGATGACGCGGCGCTAAGGTCCTGCGTCCTGCGGGAGGGAAGAAGCCCTGAACACAGAGTGGACGTCAGTGGCTGCCAATGAAATGAAAGCTGACAAGGTTTGCAAGTGAAAAGCGTGAAATCGCATTTATGGGCAGGCAAGCATCGATAGGTTGCGATAACTACTAATACCATAGCGATACCGATATGATATTAGCTTCTGTAGCTAAAGGATGTATGACTTCTTATTGTTATTGTTACTCTCAGGGATAATAAATCCCACAATCAATTGTGCAATTTATCGCCGCAATCGATAGTTGCTCGATAAACAGCGATTAGCCGCAAACCAATCCAAGGAACACACACACATGATGGCAGGGCGCTCCTTTCGCCGAGCGAGGAGCCGGCGGGCGAGGACACAGAGAAAAGCAGAAATAAATAAGAAATAAACGAAGCTACTTAAACGCTTCAGTGCCACCGAGCATAGCAGGTGGTCCGGGCGCCTGGAGATCTTGAAACGCTTTAATGAGCACCACCAGCTTCCTGTTCCCAGGCGAGGACTGCCTCCCTCTCTCCCCCTAGCTGGCTATCTTTTGTTGATTCTATTTCTGGCTCGGACCCAGGGTCCAGCAACGGCAACGTGCTGTCCATACATACGAGCCATTGTCCGAGGAGCTCCCGCTCCCGCCTGCCTGGGGGGGAGGTGCTGGGATAGGTGCTGGCTGAATTTTTCTATTTGCTTTCTATTTGCTTGGGACTATTTGCTAAGCTGCTGCTGCTTCTGCCAGTGGTGGATGGATGCCACGGTGTCTTACCAACCGGACGACCCCTGGTCGCTGACCTCTGAGCGATCCCTGGACTTGAAGCTGACTAATGACATATGCCGGCGGTCGGCGGTCGGCATTTGGCGGAATCATTAATTATCGACAGGTGGTCCAAGGAGGACCACTCTGCGACCCTGCGACTCTGCGGTCGAGTGTCCCGACTATCAATTACCCAATTGCTGCCATAATTCACATCGAGGGCCGTTTTATTTTTATGCTAATTCCGTGGCAGTGGGGCGGAACCGCAGCCGAGGCGAGAAACGAACTGAACCGAACCTTGTTTGGTTGGCTTTTCACGTGCGTAAAATAAATTTAAAACGAACTCCTGCCAAGGCAATTGCTATTTTTGGCATGTTTTATGGCCGCCAATCGAGGCGGGAAGGGATGCGGGGCTCTCTCTCTCGAAAGAAAAGGTTAATAGCAAACTTTTTCCGCAACCCGAGAGCAAAATCGTTTTATCAAACCGCCAACCAAGAAGGAGCGTAAGCAAAACAGGGCACGAGCTCACACACAGTGCAAAGTTTGGCAACTCTGGCCAAGGATCCCAACCCCCGCGCGAGTGTGGCGAAAGTTCGTTAAGTAAGTGAAAGAGCTGTGAATGATTTATTGCATTTTAAAAATGTAAACTGAGCAGCTGAACTGGGGAACTGGGGAAGTGGAAGCAAGAAGAGCTGCAAACAGCGAGCTGAGAAGAGCCAAAGCCCGGAAGGAGGACAAGGACAAGCCTTTCGCTTCCTTCCGCTTCTGCTTGACAAAAAGACGGGGGGAGTCCCCAAGAACCATCACAACTGCATTGCTGCTGACAAATTGCCACCCGAAACCTGTCGCTGCCCTTGAAGCTGGCCGCACTGCGCGTATACGTAATGTGCGTATACGTGATATGCCAGTTCCTTGGCCAGTCACACAAGAAATCCTACAAAAATCAAGAAGAGGGAAGGGAAAAATTGAAGAAAATGGGAAAACAGAAAACAGAAAAGGCAAGACGAGGAGAATGTGTGTTTGTGCTGGCGACAAAATCTGCAGGAGGGCCAGACGACAGGTTGGAAAAACAGTTTGAAGCTGTCAAAGATTGATTTTCCCCCAGGTGTGTGGGGCCGTCGTCGTCTGAGGCGTCTGAGGCGGGCTTAAAGTGAGCTCTCTGTCAAAAACGGACACAAAGTGTGCGGGAAAAGCGAAGGAAAACTATTGAGCTGGAGAGAGCGAGGGTGAGCACTTTGGCAAATATTTAACCAGCAACTCACACAAATCGCATGCACTGAAAAGAACGTTCTTTAAGCTGTTCCCTAACTCATTTCTCTTTAACTCTTGGACCCTAATTAAAAGCTTAAATAAACCAGCTAATATTCAAGTAAAAATCAGCTTACTTGAGCAGCTTATGATTAACCTTTGAACCACCTTTTTGTACAGTCTATGCCCAGTTTTTGCCAGTGACTGAAGCAGAGACTGAGAGCAAACAAAGTGGACAATGCACATCGGATGTTTTTCAGCCCGTTCACATCGAAAATTGCTTTCGCCAAAAGTTTGGACAACACAGGCGCAGGGAGGGGGTACAAGTGTGTGTGTGCGTGGTGTGCGGGGGGTGTGCGGGGTGAGTAGCTGCTGAGCAGCGATTAAAGCCAAATTCAATGGCCATTCCGGGCTATCTGTCGATCGTCAAAGCGGAAATCGTACGGGAATAATGCACAATTTGTGTATTCATCGCTTCCGGCTATCGCCATATTTGATTTATGCCAGCATCCCCCCCTCCCCCACCCCCTGCAACGCCCAAAAACCAAAATACACACACAGAGAAGGAGGCGTGGCCAGAGGCAGGACCAAAAACAGAGGCAGAGACAGTGGAACAAATTCAATTGAAATACAATTGGCTTATAAATGAAAGCCTATTTGGCAGGGAGAGAGGGTGGGGAAGGGGGAGCGCAGAGATCGACTGGCCATTCAATATGTGCCCGATATCTTATGGCGTTATAGCAGGGGGGGCGTGACTGTGGGCGGTGGGCGGTGTGCTCTCAAGGCCACCGCCGCGGCTTGACAATGGGAACTCAATTGGTTTTGCCTCTGGGCTCGGGAATGGAAATGATTACGTCAGGAGGACAGTGGGACAGTGCAGAATGTGGGATTGATTGATTGGCTGATTACGCACTCACAGAAATGATAATTCCAGGACAAACAAAGAGACATATCCCTGGGATATGCCACTCACTACAACTACACTTTCAACTTGGAACATCAGGAACATCAGGAACAGGAGGAGACATCAGTCGGGGAATCGATTTGGCCTAGAAACCTCCCTCTTGGCCTAATCCCTGCCAGAGGAATTTCCATTAATTGAAAGTTCATGCAAAGCCGCGCCGCGCCGCGGATATTGAATATCGATGGGCTTAGGGCTACTTATCTGTGATTGCTTTATCCCCCCCAAACTTTGCTACTTCCTGCGACTTTAAAGCGGCAACTTTAAGCCACGAGAGGGTGGCTTTCCCATTGCCCATTTACCATTTACCATTTTCCATTTCCCACAGCGCACAAGACATAATTACAGAAGCGTCAACATCCCCTGCCCCCGCCTGCCTGCCTGCGAGGAAAAAGCTAGGTGTTGGGCGTGCGAAAATTCCAGCAGTTTGCCTATTAGTAATTCATAATCCCCCGGCCACAGTCACCCGGCCGTGTCGCCACGGCAGTGTGCCAGTTTCCATGAATGGCGCCTTTAATTGAGTGTCCTCACATGCGGCTTTCCTCCTTTGTCGTCGTCGTCGTCGCTGTCCCAGTCCCAGTCCCCCTACCCACATTGCTGGCATATTTGCCCAACTTTGATTTGGTATTCATCTGGTCCCCGGCTCGGGGTTCGGGGTTTTCGCATTAAACTAAGCACTTCTTTTCTTCTCAAGGAATTTAAGGCCACTTGAGGCCGCCGGATCGGCGGCTGTCATAAATCAATTAATCTGCGAAACGCAATTAGCCAAGTCAAGGCGGCCCAAAGGTGTGGTCGAGTCGATTGGCGGGTGTTCGGTGGTTTCTGGGGTTTCGGTTTTGGTTTTCGGTTTTCGGTTTTCGGTTGCCGGTTTTGGCGCCTCTAATCGATGTTCAAGGCGAAGCAATTAAGTGGCATTAATATAATGGCAGCAAGTGCAGGAGGCTCAACCGCAGAAAGCACTTCACACACACAGCACCAGCAGCAGCAGTAGCGGCAAACATAAATAACAATTTGCGAGTAACCAGAAATGCCTTGTATTATGGGGAAATTAACGAGCAACGGGCCAAAACATAATACATACAATTGCCAGCCCGGAAAACCCAATTACACTTATGACATTTGCAGTGTCAGAGCATCCTGATTGCCCTGTGTGTGTGAGGTGAGGTGAAACCCTAACCCGCCTTCATCAGCCACAACAAGCCGCTCTGACAGTCCGGTAATGAAATTTGCCACGGACAAGCGGCCTCCTGGAGGGCAAAGTCAGGCTGCAAGATGCGAAAAATCATAGATCTCCGGCTCGGCGAGTGAATATAGAAATATAAATCAATTTTACGCAGAGCCGCACTCGAATCTCTGTGAATATTGATGGCGACTTTGGTTCATTTGATATTCATTCGCTTCTAGCCATATTTCAATTGTATTTTAAGGGTTTTAGAGAAGGTTAGTACAGCAAGTTGGCATATATATGAGGGAAGTCATCGTGTTTACATAAGTTGCACATTTAGAAATGTATGCTTGAAGGTAAGAGTGTTTTCCTCAGGAGTCGGCAAGGTTTTAGGTTTGCTTTAGATATTTTAAAGCCAATTATTTCACTTACAAAATAATTGATAAAATGGAATTCTTTTATAACCATATTTTAATTATATTCTAAAGGGTTCAGTAGAAGAAAGTAGTTTAGAGATATCTTAGGAAAATCATTTCTAGAATATATATAGAAGTGTGTGCTTTAAGAGAAGAGTACTTTCCTTCAAGCTTCATGGCCTTTTAGCACTGTTTTAAATGTATTTAGTTTTAATTTCAGAGTCAATCATTTAACTCACAAATTAAAAAGTAGGAGAGAAACAGACCCACAAATTCGTAATATATATAAATCTAAAAGTAAGCCCCTCCATTGCTGAATTCGTTAGGGAATACTATATATTAAAATATAAATAAAACCCTCAAGTTAAACCGTTCGATATTAATACCTCTTGACTCTCTGCTCCATTCGCCCGTAACGCCCATTAATCAGCCGGGACTAGAAGTGGCGAACCGCAAACTTTTGGCGCCACGTATTAAAGTTTATAACGGGCCTCGCCTCGGCTCGGCTCTATAAAATATTTAAGTCAGTTTTTTGCACATTTCCCTTATTTATTTTTGTTTCGCGTTCGCGTTCGCTTCTCCTTTTGCCCAAAAACCGCAAAATCGACTCAATAATGTGTGTCTGTGCTGCACAAAGCCAATACAAGCACGGGCATAAAACACACATAGGAGCGGCGGGAAAAGCGGGAAAAGCGCGACTGACAGGCGAACAAGCGAGCAAACAGGACCCCAATGGCACGCCCCCTCTGTCAGGACGCCCCTGCTCCTCCTCCCGCCCCCTCTTCTTCGCTCTTTTCAAGCCCACAAAAATCCAGGGGCGCCGAAAAGTAGGCATCTGTTTGTGCGCTCGCATTCACCTCGATTATTCATTGAACGTTTCGCTTGGCGCGGTTAACGGATTGCGGGGGGAGGAGTGTGTGCCAGGACCTTCGACCTCCGATTGAGCCCAAAATGTTGCTAAAACTCGCATTGATTAATTGGCCCCGTCAAGCGGGGCTAAGCTGATTAATTAATTGCATTAATTCATATCAATTCAATGGCAATATGATATTTATCAGCAGAAAACTCATAATTTGCTGACGGATTTACACGGGCCTATCTCTGGATCACTGGAGACTAAAGACCCTCAATTAAGGCCTTTCATTCAATTTATTTATTACTATTTAAAATTAAAGTAAAGACAAACCGAACGATAAATCTGCATGCACGTGTGCATATCGATTTTTATATAGATTTTTCGCTTTTAAATTGAATTCATTTTTATATAAATTATTAAAGGCAAACGTGTGATATATAAAATATTTCGAATAAAAAGAAACGAACACCTTTAAGACCGTCTATAAGCTCTTATCCAGTTCAACACTAAAAAATCGATGGGTCTGCAGACACATATGCATTATCGTTGCTATCGATACACCATATGCAAATAGGGAAATTGTATACGAGATAACCTAATCATGCAAGACCTTCATCTTAGGGTTTATATTTAATTATTAAAGGAATTTAAAGGAAACCAGCACCTTTAAGACCTTCGCTAAGCTTCTCTCCAACTCTCTGACTAGAAAATCGATAAATCTGCAATGCATATATGTAGGTACCTTTGTTGTTATCGATACACCATATGCGAGAGGGGAAATGGCATAGAAAATTGGCAACTTTCTGGGAAAATGGTGGAAAACTAAATACATATTGAAACCCGAAAAATTGATCAGTCAAAAGTCAATTCGCTGATGGACAGTTGGCCACAAAAGTATGCATGCATAAAAATACAATATGGAAAACGGTGCGAAGGCAAAATCAATTGATAAAAGTGAATTTTCCCGAAATCCCCAGCCTGAGAGGGGGGCAGCGGTAGAGCGGGAAAGGGGGAAACCGGGAAAGAAGGAAAGGGGGAAAGGGGTTGAGGAAAAATCAGGCCAGACTGGGACTGGAAATGGAACTGGGACTGGGACTGGGGGTAGAGATAGCAGCGGCCTGGCAACACGAATATCGCATGCAAATTTTCAGCGTCCGCGCACTTAATATAATTTCACTTAAAAACACTCACACACAGGCAGGAGCAGGAGGCAGGAGGCAGGAGCAGGAGGTGGAGGCAGGAGCAGGAGGCAGGAGCAGGAGGCAGGAGGCAGGAGCTGGAGCCAGGAGCCAAGAGCTAGAGCCAGCACTTAAGGGAGGGACGAAACCAAACCGAAACGAATGGAACAGCCAGGTGCTGTTGGCCATTTTGACTTTCGTGTGGCCTTTTCTTTGCTCTCTCCTGGCGCTAACGTGACTTTGGCGCGTTAACCTCAATTTATCGCTGCCATTTATGTCCTTTTTTTCGATTACAGCATAAATTGTGGTAGCTAACGTGTTGGTCGCACTCGGAGAGAGAGGGAGAGAGTCCTCCACTCACCTGATAAATGGTAAACTGCATGCATTGTGTAATCGATAAAAAGTAAAATAAAATACAAAAAGCCTGGAGAGACCGTGCTGCAAATCCTGGCTGGCGTTGGCATGTCCTGCCACCTCAACCTCTTGCCCTCCTGCCCACCTGCCCGGCTGAGTGGCATTGAAGGACGACTGCCTTGATGTACATTTGTCTGCCCGCATGCATGTCCTGGCCTGGTCTCTCTCGGAAGGTAAATAAGTAACAATTACAGGCGGACGCGTTGTATATTTGAAGCAAGTCGAAGGACACAAAGGATTAGTCTTTCGAGAGAAAGTCCAAAGGAACTACTCTATCTTTGCATCTGTAAATCAGTAAACCTTGAATAAATCCCAGATTTCTATGGATTTCTATTATTAAAAGCAATTAAATAAAACTGACACTCGGTTACAATGGAAAATCACATACAATGCAGCTGGCTGCCACTCTTGATTATTTTGAAATCATTAAAAAACCTTGCGGACTTTTAACCATAGGGGGGATTAATCCGTTCAGATTGTCAAACGGATTTGGCGCTGGAAACTCCCTAATCTTCGCCAGCAGGCAGGCAGGACCTGGACCTTGTTTTCTCTGCTATTTTTTATTTAAGCGCATGACAAAATTGATTAAAGTAAATGCCTTTCGCGTTGGCCGACGTGAACTCAAATGTAATATTCATTTATTTATTTATTTTTGTTGTTCCCGCTCGCAGGATATTTGCAAAATGTTTGCCGCATTTGGAACATGTTTTTTCAGCATTTTACTTCCCCCTTTTTTTCTCTCACTGCTCTCAGTTCGATATTGACTTTTTGGCTTAAGCGGAAATTCAATTTAAATGTTCAGCGAATTTCCCCTCTTTTTTTCTGTGTCCTTTTGCATATGCTGTTGTTAAGCCTTTTCGTTATTTTTCTCGATTTTTTTGCAGGGAGAGAGAACGAGAGGGAAATCTGCACGTTTTAGCTGATATTTCTTGAATTTTGCACATATTCGGCGGAGGGGAGATTAATAGCGAAATTAAAAAATATGCACAGGAGCTTCCCTTGTGCCAGGACACGTACAAAAACATAAGCAGACGCGGGGAGGAAATGAAGGTGCGGCTTGACTGCGGATCAGCAGGGAAATGGGAATGGGAATGGGAAAGGGAAAGGGGGAGGACTTCCAGGAGGAGCATTTCAAGCAGGAGCAGCTTCCCGAATGAGACATTGGCGCAATAATCATAAAAAGTCAGTGCGAGAGGCGAAACAATAAACTGCCGCTGGCAGGGCGATGATTACGGCACTCGCTGGGTTATCCTTTGCGACAAAGACACTCTCCTGAGCTCTCTGAGGCGCCGGAAGCGGATGCAGAACGGAAGTGGAGGAGGAGGAGCAGTCGGGGCAGGCTGGAGGGAGCCGAAAATAAAGGGTGAAGGCACGCTGTCAGCGCAGAACATGCAGCTGAAAGCCCCTGACTTCAGGTGAAAATAAACACAAAGCCGCGGCCTTAAGGCTGAGCTAAAGAGCGGAGCTTTAACTGGAATTAACTGCTGATATTGTACCACAAAAGTAATGCACATCTAGGGTTAAGGTTACCCCAGGTAAAGTTCATAAATCTGGGGAAAGTCTAAAAGCAATTTTCTGCACTAAAGTTATTCATCTACAATCTCTATACAAAAATAAACTCAAATTATCCCCCTAAACAATGATAAATAAATATAAACAAATAAATATCTTTATATATATATATATAGGTACATTTTTATTTGTACATAAATCAACCAATTGAAAGGGCATGCAAAGTAATAAATAATTAGATACAACTGAACATTTATTGTTTATTTAATTGCAATAATTTGATTTATTTACATGAACTGAAGTGCCCCAAAGTATGATTATTATTTAAGCAAAAAATAAAAAGACAAATCCCCGAAAGCAGTCACTAAAACAAATATTTCCTGTTTTAATCTTTAAAATATGTAAACACCTTTTTAATTTTGTTTCAATGTTTCCGCAGTGGCAAATCTACATTCACAACACATTTCGAAGTATATATATTTCACCCAGAGCTCCATTAATCTTTGTTTATAATGCAAGTGTCAAAACAAAAGTTTAAATAAAATGTAAATAATATTTAAATAATAAAAACAATAAACATAAAAGAGCTTTGGGATTTTAGAATTAATTAAGAGGCAGTCTAAATTTATAATGCTTAATTTTTAAGCCGTTTTCCAACTGGCTCGTTGGTCTAGGGGTATGATTCTCGCTTCGGGTGCGAGAGGTCCCGGGTTCAACTCCCGGACGAGCCCAAGGGTAATGCCTTTTTCTGTTTTTTATAATTAGTTTTCAATTAGTGAATTTTTTCCATTACTTTTGGTGTTTTTCTTGTAGCTAATCCTCCCTTGTCAGGTGTTAAAATTATATTTCCAAGAAGATATATAATATATCTTCCATTTTCTAAGAAGTCCTGGTACATATATTATATAAAAGACACAGAAATCATCACTCTGCTCCCCTCAATAAGGAAGAAATTTCGTTCAAGTCTGGCTGGCAGGAGGATCTCTGTAGTCCGCGCTGAGATGCATTCCCTCACGAGTGGCCAATTGAGATGAGCGCAATAAATAAGCCGGTTGTTGGTGCGTTGCACGTCCTCGAACTCCATTCCATACCGATTCCGTCTCCGATTCCGAGCTGCCCAGCTGCCCAGCTGCCGGTCACTTTATCGCAGAGATATCTCCCTGGGAAATATGCCGGGAAACTGACTGACTGAGAGATAAGCCGCACCAGAGACGGGCGGAAGGGGGCCGTCAACACCTTGTCCTTCAGTGCAGTTCATCTGTCTGAGGTCCTGGCTCTCCCCACGCCCGTCTGTCTGCTCCTTTGGCACAAATTTCATTTCAACTTTGTCTCCTCGTCTCTGGGACGACGGCAAACACATAAATTTTGATGAAGCTCTTTCAAAAACAGTTTATAGTTTCATTTTTCCGGCTCCGACTCCGGCTCTGTGTGACCACTTGACACTTGTTTTGGCAATGGCCAGTGAAAAGTTGGCGCTTTTTCCCTGGCCCAGAGACTTGAGCCCCCAATTTGGCAGTTCAAGTTAGTTAAATAGTTGCCATTTGTGGGGCGGCTGCCTTATAGCCTTGTAGCTTTGTATTAAAGTGGAAAGTGGAGAATGGAGGGAATCCAGCATTGAGTTGAGTTGAGTTGAGTGGCAAATCCCGCGCACACAGGGCGTATGCGTAATAATATTCATGAGGTTCCTTCCTCCTCCTGCCTGTGCTCCTCCTTATGTTCATGCATTCCGGCACAGTGACAAACCCAGGGACTGGGACTAGGAGGAGAAGGAGCAGGAGCAGGAGGACAGCATATCCTGGCAACAGATTCCACATGCGAATCCCCGTTATTATGCGGATTTTTCGTTGCCTTTGGATTACGCTTTTCCATGTTCTCCCTTTTCAGCATTTCTCAAACATACATTTGTACATATGAAGTCATGTACTCCACGCTTTTCCTTTAGTTTTTCCTGAACTGAAAATCGCGTGTTCCTCCTGTGATAGATTCATAATTTTCAGTTACGCTCCAAATTCGTTTGGCAACACTTAAGCCCAGAGTGCAATCATGGCTAAGCCTTCGCAATGCCAGAGGACTGTGCATTAAATGTATAAGGAAAACTGTAGTCAAAGTGGGGAAATACAGGTGGGAAAACTGGGGTATTGGAACTTAGGAATTTCTAGGAAAGTTGTGCAAGTATCAAGGGAGTTCTCAGCGAAACCATCCTTTCTCAGCAATCCCTTTCTTAACCCAGTTTTCCACAGTGCACTCTTCCCGTAGGCAGAGATTATGATTTTCCCAGGTAGGGAAATCGCTGGAAACAAAGGCAGGCGCGAGTCGAGAGGGAAATGAGCGCGTTGCCTGGGCAATATAGGCGGCTAATTCCATTAACCAACTGGAGAAGATTGCTCCGGCTGTGTGCCCGCTTCCGCCCCTAATCAGGCTTTCCAGCAGCTCCCCTCCAAGGCAATTTCCTGCGACCGCACTTCCTCCCCCCACACATACTTATGTATAGATAGAAGCACTTTTCATTAGTCTTTGACATTTTTGTGCAGCTCTCGGCTCCAGAAACCACTCGCCAAACAACCCGCTGAAACTGAAATGCAATCAAATTGACAACGTCCAAAGTTTCTCACAATTTTCCCCCCATTTTCTAGGCTCCGTTGCCATTTCCCCCGCCTGTCAGCTCTCAGCTTTCCCAGCACCGGGTTCAGTTCTCCTCAGCAGCAGCTTTTCAACGGGGGCGAATCGTAAACATATTTTGCCAGCTTTGTTTTATGTCTCTCAACTTTCGACTATGAGGCAGGCAGCCTTTTTTGTGTGTCGCCGTCGCCGTCGTCGTCTCTCCGGTGCTGGTGCTGGTGCTGGTTCTGTTTTGGTTTTTAATTCGGCGTAAAGTTTTTCTAACAAAAAGTATGAAAAGTATACAAAAAATACACAAGAACGAGGGACGGTTGAGCAGTTCTGCCTTGTTATTTCCCCCCCTGCACTTTGATTATGTTTATCAACTGCTGCTGCCCTGCCCGCCGCTCTCCTCCGACGACTTGTTAGCCGAGTTTCCTCGGTTTCCGGGTTTCCGGGTTTCCGGCTCCTTCCTCGCTTTCCCCGCTTTTCTAGCTTCCAGTGCAGATGGCAAAAATATAAACAAAAATTATGTAAATTTGTATATAATGATAACAGAAACGCAGATGATAACACAATCGGGGGAGAATCGGTTGTGAGGGGCATATGATGGCCATGATTTATGCATTCAACTTGGCTTGGGCTCATCATCAGCTTCCAGCTCACCTGCAGCTCCTGGAGCTGGAGGAGCTGGGACTGGCTTCTGGCTCAACTAAGACGGATTAACGATCGGTGAGTTGAGCCAGGGAAAAGGGGGCACACTTTGGGATGAATTATTCATTCAGGCTCTGTTTTGTGAGCGATTACCGGCTGGCCAACTCATTCTTTTATATTTAACTCATAAAGCCAAGAGAATGCAATGATTTCAGGGCACCCTTATCGCCTGCTTTGATTTTTTATTGTATTTTGAATGCTTTAAATGCCACATCCTTAACATGCAAGCACACAATCTCGATTCCCTCGATTCCCCCGGGCATCCCTCTGGCCATTTCCACCGCAAATTGTCTGCATTTCGAGCGGAATTTCAATCGCAATGGCAGTCAATGAGTTGTGGCTA
Source organism: Drosophila burlai (assembly GCA_008042655.1). Taxonomy (NCBI): domain Eukaryota; kingdom Metazoa; phylum Arthropoda; class Insecta; order Diptera; family Drosophilidae; genus Drosophila; species Drosophila burlai. Next base: position 28,118 of record VNJT01008303.1, read on the forward strand.
TATAACGACAGGCCTGGTCCAGACCCTCGCCGCTTTCGATATCTTATCGGGCTGACATCAGGCTGACTGTCCGGCAATCAGCAGCTGTTCAGCCACCCGGACTCCAGCTGGCAGCTGGCCCTTCCTCCGGCCTCCGGGATGCCGGGATGCCGGTATGCCGGGATGACGGGATTCCGGGACCAACGAAACATTAAATGGACACCGCAAAAAGCAATCAGAGTGCGATTCCTGTCCGATTTCCCACCAAACATACATATATGTGTATCGGGATGTGTGTGCTTATAGAGATGTTTGCCATAAAAAGTGTTTTTTATTTTTAATCCGTTTTATGCGGCTGTTGATTTTGCGATCAAACAGCTTAATCTCTTCACCGCAAATGTACAGCTGGGTAGCTGGGCGTTTATTTAACTGTCAAATTTACACGTGTTCGTGGATGGTGTGAAGGCTGCTCAAAAGGAAAAAAGAAAAGAAGGAGGGGAAAAGCGAAAGCGGGAGCCAACTGCAGCAAGTTTTGGCCACAAGCCGCAAGGGCGAAACCGAAACGGAATCAAATGAAGACCTCAGTCCGGCCACAAAAGCGGATGCAGCTACATTTGGTCAAGGACGCAGATGCAGAGACAGCTAGGGATAACAGATACAGCTAGAGATACAGCTGCAGATACACAAACAGCTACAGCTATAGCTACAGATACCCACACCAAGATGCAGGATGCAGCTGGCCCCAGGATGTGTGCAGATGTTTAGCCCAATTGCTGGCAGCTTTGTGGCCGCTCTGGTCGGACTCTGGACATGTTGGGGCCTTGGGCTCCAGCTCAATTGCGATTGCAATTGCGACTTGGACTTGGACTTGGCCAGGCGAAGGCACTAATTGAAATTGGAACCGAGTTTTGGCAGTCTGAAAGTCGTCTGCAAGTCGATAGTTTGCAGGAAATGAGTGGAGCGGCTTAGAAGCTGCCCGGCTAATGGGGGAAAGTTTGTAGTGGATTTGTAACAAGCGCTGAACAATGCCTTTGGCTTCCTTCTCACTTTGTTTTAAAGAACTAAATACGAAGAGGAATGCTCATAGCTCAGGTCATCTGTTTAAAGTCTGCCTTAATCTTGTGGCGGCTTTCGTCGCAGCCATCCTGCATCCTGCCATCCTCCTTCCAGTTCCCTGCTCCCTGGCAAATCTCTTCGCATAAGCTGATGTCTCAATTCTGATCTGGTGATGGATGGCCCTGTGGCTCTGGATTTTCCTGGCCAGGGAGGGACAGAGAGTCAGTCATTTATGACCATTACGCAACCGAATGAAAACAAAATGGGAAAGCCATTGAAACAAATACGCTTTTACCCCCCATCGGAGGACGTCCTGGCAGAGCCGAGGCGATGTGTGCGGTGACAAGTGACGACTGACGACTGAGGACTGACGACTGACAAGGGTAAACAATTAATTGGTAACGAAATGCGAGGCTGAGGTCGAGGTCCGTATCTCGAGTGTGCGTGCATCACCACGATGACAATAAGGACGAAGATTGCTCTCGGATTTAGCCACACTTCCTCGCCTCCCCTCTGACCCAGTTTTAAAGCGCTAAAACTTTTATCATTAACGGCGGGAATCAGCTTAAGACCGTGTGGCTCTCATCATCATGGCGATAAATGTCACAAGGTGTTGTTTCGCTTGGCAAAAAACTTCCCTCCGCTCCCCAGGCCAGCAGGCAAATTGATTAGACTCCCACACACACCCACCCACCCACACACTTGTTTTGGCCATGAACCCAGCCCAGTTCAGTTCAGTTCAGTTCAGTTCTCTCTCTTTCGCTTATCGTCACGTCAAACGCCCGTCACTTGAGCCATTTGCCTTTGACGTTGCCCGTACAACGCTGCGTATGCGCATTGTGCCAAGCCAGCCCAGTGGAAACATTTTTACGCTGCCACCGCTGAGTGTGGCTTGGGTGTTGTACGAGTGTTGTGCCTGCTTTTATGTGCCATGTGCTTTGTGCTCTCTGCCTGGCAGTGCTTAAAAATAATTTAATTGTTAGCATAAGCTCTTTAAGGCACACACAGCCCTATATGCGTGTGCATACTTGACTTACGTTTCAGCCAATTATGGCAGCTTAAGTGCATTAAGTAGGCCAGAAGACGACGTAACGGAAGTGGGGGGGGGGGGGACTACATCCGGCCACAGAACTAACGGTGCCCACAAATCGCTTGATGGAGAGAGACGAGCTAAATCGAAACTCTGCTGAGTTTCTTTAAACTTTTAAGGGGTTTAATTTGTGTTGGAAAGATATAGAACAAAGTGGCCGAAGTCCAGTTGCTTATTAATATGAAAAACCTAGAATAATTCCCCAGGAATCCCTTGATTAAATCCCCATGTAAATGAAGTCCACAAACACCTCATCCATAAATACAAATATTTCGCATACCATACACACCATACTTGTTCAGAGCCATCAGATTTTCAATCAAAATTCAATACAAAACGCTGGGCCTTTTACAAATTATTGGAATTCCCAAATTCCCCGAATATAATTGAAATCGAATTCCCATGTTTCCTAACTGCCTATTTTGGTGTTTGGTGGAAGGTGTATATGGAATGTAGTATATGGAATGGCCAACCGAAACTGCGGCCTTTAATGACATATGTGCGAAGCCCGGATGAACAGCCAAATGAAGGATGTGCAAAGGGGCTGGCAGGGGGGCGGGATGTGGATGTGCAAACAATAATACACAATAATGATAATCCGTATAACTTAATTCAACTGTTGGCCAAACTAAGCAGTGCACATTATGCAAATGTCCATTCATGCGACATGCGATAATATTTGCATTTGACGAGCAAACAGACAGATAGAGGGGGCAGGACGAGGACAGGACACGAGGGCAGGACAGGGGCACACAGGCAACTGGGCAGGAAAATGGAAAATGCCAAATGGTAAAGCCAAGCCAACGAAATCAAATAAGCCAAATTAAAGTTAAAGGGCAACATTGGGAAATTAATTACGATGATGTTCGGTGTGCGACTCCTGCACACATCCTGATCCCTCCCACCTTTTCCCCTCTCCCCCCTCCCTCCTGTTCCCCTTGCCCAAAATGGAAATGAAATATATATTATATTTGCGAGTCCTTCGACTGTGCATGTTTGTACATGACAGATGAAAGGTAGCTTTGAGCAAATTATCAACAAGAATCCTTCACCGTTGATTGGGGCAATAATCATGGGCGAAAAAATTCAACTTTGGAAATGAAAACACTAGAGATGTATATGGAGATATATCGAAATATATCGATATATCTATAGAAATATCAAAATAAACATAGATTTTGATTTTTCGCCACTTAAAATATCTACAAATGCCAAAGAGAATATCGATTTATCGGTATTATGTATAACGCAGGCTTAAAGTATCGATTTAGTTATAAGCCTTAGCTTTTTATATCGATATTCTTTCGATATATTACCATTTCCTGCCATCCCTTATCGAAAACCAATAAAAACTTAAAACTTAAACATGGCGGATTGCCCAAGAGAACAAAGGTTGCTAGGCATAAAATCAAAGTCTTGGTCACTTTAAAGGGTTCTGGTCCAGGTCCTGGTCCTGGCATTGTTGTCGATCCCAGTAGTTGGCCAATTCAGTTGTTGGCTCGCTGTCCTTCTGCCCCCGACCCCCTACCCACCCCTTTAACAACTGCTGACGACGCCCGCTGTGCCGCTGACAGCAAACAGTTGTTTTGCATAAAAATGCCGTTGCAGATGCAAGGATGGAACTATTGAGAACGTGTGTCCGGGCACACAAAAACATATACATACATGGGCAGACATACATATTTATATATATACATATGTATGGCTATATATCGGGTGTTTATTCCTTTTTTGTTGCTATGTAAACACACCATAAATATGTATGTAGGAGGAACCCATTCGCACAGCACACAGACACCCTGCCCAGGCCGGTGCCAGGCCCGAGGTCCATCGGCTGTGTCATGGGGTCCGACTTGAGCGGGTATAATGTGTATGCTAATTGCAAATATATATATATATATATATATATATATGGAAATATGGTATATACATAAATGCTGTAAATGTCGCCCAAAAAGGTCAGGGTTTCAGTTGTTGGTTGTTTTTTTTTGTGACCCCAACCAACTTTTTGTGGTCAATTTCGGGGCGCCACAAGAGGATTAAAGTATTGGCTATTTTTCAAAAGGAGAGCCAGAATTAAATTCCCGGTAATAAAGGCAGCAACTTTACCTAAAGCTTATCTGGAAACATTAACCGAAAAACCCAACAAGAAAACTCGCAGTTTAACATAATGCAATTTGTTGTGTTCTTAGGGGAAAGTTTTCTTTGATCTTTGGCACTTAACTTTGTGGCATTCGTTCCTGATTCTTTGAAGCGTCATAAGATGGGGCTTATATTTGGGGGGGAATTTCGAAATCAAAACTAAACTTTGTGAATCTTTGTTAATCTTTAAAGTTAATTTTTGAAGCAAGCAAGGCAGCTTCTGCAGCCTTGGGTTAGTGTGCCCATGCCCTTCCTTTAGCTGCTTCTTATAGGATTATGGTCACACCTAGGCAATAAAGGGTGTGTTGTTGTATTTTTTTAATACATAATATAATTTCCAAATTATTCGTAAAGATTTATATGCAAAATAAAACATCTTGTCAACCCCTCAACTCTCCATGCATCTTGGCAGAGTAGTGTAGTCCTTCTCCCATTTTTGGTGTCCACTCGGTTTGTCACTCTCCTGTGGGCCCCTCAGACTTTTTGTGACGCCTCGCTTTACGTTATTTTGCATTTTGATCTCTTTTAATATATGGAAAATGCCGGCAAGCAGGGGGAGCAGGGGGTAGGGACTGGAACTGGAACTGGAGGTCTCTGTGTCTTGGGGCGGTGTGGCTGGTGGTTGGGTCACTGCAGGAGAGGGTCATCTCGGGCAGCAGCAGCAGCAGCAGCAGCAGCCACGTCACGCAGCTGGCCAACGCCATCAGATGGCTGACTGGGCATATTTCTTGCTCTCTTTTTGTATTTTTTTCTGTTTGTTGTATTTATGTGTGTCCTTCTGGCCAAGCCTCATTTCAATATTCCCGGCCGTGATTTTCGACAACTCATCGTTGGGATTGGCCATTAAAAGTGCGAGAATCGACGCAGATGGCTCACATGGCGGGCACAATTTATTCCGATTCATTGCCAAAAGGGTTTTGGGGACACTCCGCTCCACTCCCCAGCTCCCCAGTATCTGTAGCTGCAGGTCCAACTCTTGCTTCTGTTCCTTCACCAGCTCCTCCTCCTCCTCCTCCTGCAAGCCCCTGCCTTTAATTGTGGGCCTTTCACTTTGGGCAGTCACTTTGCTGAATTAGCTTTATATCGCTTCGGCTGCCCATCCCGATTAATCAGCCAAGACTTCTCCGAGTTGACCTTTTCCCGGCAGCCATCCTGGGAAATTGCTTATTTATAGCTCCTGCCCCATTAACGACTCACGCTCGCCGTTATTTTCCCTGCTCCTGCTGGGCTTAGATAAAAGTTGACAGAAGGCTGGTATGAGAGAGAGAGAGAGAGAGGTTGGTGGGAGTTACAACTTTCGGCGGATTGAAAAATTTCCAGGAAAGTGTCACATAAGCTAATCCTTTGAGCTAAAGTTACTTCGAACATGAGCTTGTATTTGCTTGGGGGGAGGAACTCTCCCTCACCCATCCTATGCTGCGATTCAAATTTGAAAATAATATCTTCACTTGCTTTAATTTATGTTCTTGTCTTGCAGGGGAAATCGGAGATCGGGACCCACAAAGGTCAACTGAAGACGCTGCTTGGTGCTTGCTCCGTGCTCCTTGCTGCTTGCTGCTTGCTGCGAACTTTCCGTTGACATTTGGCTCGACGGCTGCCAGGACTCCACTCCTTTGATCTCTCTGGGGTCCCGCATTCCGCGCACTCCGCCGCCATCATTTATTTCGTTCCCCAGACTGCAGGAGCACGACCCCACTACCCACTCCCTATCCATCCATCATCCCTGCTCGCAGGTTGGGCAAACATAATCCGAGCATGTTTTCAATTAATTTAATGCCGCATCCCAATTTGCCGGCTCCTCGTCCTGTGTGTTTGCCGCAGAAAGTGTGCCACACATGCGAATGATTAATGCGACTTCGTCGAGTCGGCAACTTTATTGCCAGCCGAGATGGGTGGGAAGGAGAGTCCAGGACGAGACGAGACGAAACGAAACGAAACGAAACGAGGCGAAGGAATAGGCACTTCAATTATTCATCCGGACGATTGCGTCTCCAAATACCAGTGTTCCGCCTAATGAGATCTGTTCGCAGCACTGCTCCTCCTAATCAGGATGCGGCTCTCCCCCTCTCTCTCTCTCGCACTCCCTCTCTCTCTCTGCAGGATGCATCCGACACTTTTGGGTTATTTTTTATCACAGCAGCCACGCATCGCTGGTCTCGAACAACAGGAATCAGTGCAAAAAGGGCAAGGACACGGACTGGGTCTGGATCTGGGTCTGGGGAAAGATGCAGGGCAGAGTCGGAGGCCCAGACATGGTGCAAGTGCACTTTCGACCATTCCCTGTGCACTCAGACGTGCCGATGACAAAGCTGATGGCTGCCAGAGAGGGAGAGGAGAGGAGAGGAGAGGCCGCCACTGGGACCAAGGACTTTACTTGCAAAGGGACACACTGGCATCTCATTAGAAAAGACCAAGGAAAACATTAACAGAAAATATTTACTAAACTAAATGTAAGTAATAAGTAAATACTTATTACAATTTATATTATAATAGATATATATTTTCAAGGCTTATTGATTGCCTTAAGTATCAGTGTAGTTTACCCCCTGCAAGTATCTCTCTATCATAGTTCCTTCCTGACCAAATTCTCAGTGAGTGCACTTACTTGCACCTTTATGCGATGGACTCTCGAAATGGCTGCGAATCGAATGGAATCGCTCTCTGAATGTTTGCCCAATTGTTCAGGGAGTGCAAATGAAACGTGGCGCGGCCACTTCCACTGCCACTGCCACCTCCACTTCCGCCGGCAGAAGCCGCCATATTGTTTACCCAATTGCGATTGAGTAACAATTATTCGTGTGTTTTCGCTGGCACTCGCTATGGCGAACCCTCTCGCTCTCGCTCTCGCTCTGGCTCTCGTTATAATCTCCCATCGCCTCTTCTCGCTGTTTGCATTCGCCATTGCGGTGTGGATTTTTAATTTTGTAGGTTGTGTGCATGTTATGACAAGTGCGATGCAAATAAGTAACCCCATCCTGCGCATCTTTCGCAAACAGCACCGCAGATATGCCTGTGCATTTATGGTACTATATATATATATATCGGGATATATCCCTGTGTGCAGCAGAAAAAGGCCATTAGCTATAGTGGATGGCTGGCTGCCTGATTGCTCGGCGGAACCCACACACACAATAAATAATTTGCACTCTGATTGAAAATATTGTGCACATACAACGAGGATTCTGAAATCAATCGCGAAATTAAGAAAGTCCTGTGAGTGGTCCTTGACTTGGCACAGAGCTCTTGATTATAATTCATACCAATGGCTAAAGTTGAGGTAAAGAAAGAGTTTAAGGGGATCCTAATTGATTGGAAAAGGTACTGCAATGTGTGTGTGTCTTCGACAGTAATTGCGGCGGCACATGTGATTCTGGTGCTTCGGTCCCTTTGCCTAATTAACTTTGGCCCAGTTCCGTGTGAGGACAACGTGCTGACTCCTGCTTGGGATCCTGGCCAGGTGCCAATGGCAGGAAGGAATAACAAAATACACCAAATGAGTAAATGCGGGCAGACCGAAAATGAGACCGAAATGCGAAATAAAACGAAGAGGAAAACGAAATGAGAACGAAAACGAAACTAATGAAAATAATGCTCAAAACTAGTCCGGGACTAGTCAAGGGGGATGCTGCTGCCAGGGATAATGGGGCCAGGACCTGCACGCCAGCAAATAATTAATATCCCTTCAAACATGTAACATGCACTAATTACAATCACAACGACGACTGCAAAACCAGAGAGCAGCGGGGTAAGTTGACTCAAAAAAGGACAACGGCACAAATAATAAACAGCCCGGTGTCTGTGTGTGTGTGTGCCTAGTCAAGGTCGTTTCCGTTTCCGTTTCCGATTGGGGCTTGGTGGGAGGTGTGCTGTGTGTGTGAATGCTTGCTTTTGTGGCTGTGCATTTGCCGGCCGACTTTTATTTCTCAGTCCCCCGCTCAATCCCAGGAATCCCTGCTTACCATTGTCATTCGTTCCCTCTCCCCCTGTGCTCTTTCGTCCCTGGTCCTGGTGTTTATCCTCTGCCCTCTTGCTCAAAAACTCATTAGTCAAAGCATTTACTGAGGAAAATTCCCAATTAAGCGTCTGGCGAGCCAAAACAATGGGAAACTGCAGGCACTAGGACGGGCCCTAGCCCTAGATTCCCCTTCATCGGGGCACGTAAATCGAAAAATATCCTTACAATCCGATAATATATCTAAGCGAAGCTATCGGTGGGTATCGATTGAGAGCTACCCCCTAAGCTTGCTCCTTTTTAAATTGTTTTAGATATTAATATTTATCGATATGCAAAGACCAATTTGATATATCGAAAAAAAACATCGAGCCTTATATTATATTGATATATATATATTATATATATTATATTATATAGGATTAATTTATCAAAACTCGAAATATCGATATCTTTGAACATTCAAATAACAATATTTTATAGAAAAAATATAAGAAATTCGATTGGTATATCGACGTTTGAAAGATCGAAAACTATCACATTAAATGTTAAATTATTAAAATTTTATAGAAAAGGTATTCGATATTTTTAACCGATTATAGTTAAAACATTTTGAAAAACAAAATTGAAAAGTGTTTACTTATGTATCAAATATAAAGTCGATTTATTTATCGCAACGTTAAAATAATTCCTTTATAGATCAAAAGGAGATTTAGTATCGCCTATTTCTATTTTATGTTTTCTATTTTCCACAAAGCCAGCTAAAAAATCTGTCAAGCAGTTCAATTGTTTGCCAATTTCAAGCCCACCGCGTAGTCCTCTTCCGTTTCCGGTTGCTGTTCTCCTGAGAATGCCAATATGGCTCAGAGCTATAGCTGCTGGGAAAGCAAACATGGCCAACAGCGTGGAATGCCTTTTTGGGGCCAAGTGGTCGTCGGTTAGATCGTGTGTGCCGGATAACCTTTTCGCCTTTCGCTTTTCGCTTTAATTAAATCGCATATAAAATTTGCTTTTAATCAGAGCCGCGCTCTCTGTCTCTCTTATGCGATTTCGAGTGCAATTGAGACACAGAGCAGGAGCAGGAGCAGGAGCAGGAGCAGAAGCAGGATGCCGTCACCATCACCATGATGCACATCCCCATCACCGCCGTCGTTGTTCCCCATCAAACAAACATGCAGTTTCCTTGGCAGTCGGCGACTGTCGTCGATTTAATTAATTTGACATCATTTATTATGCCAAAAAAAAAACGAGTGGAGAAAAAAGAACAGGAAGCCGAGAGCGGTCCAGGAAGTGGCTGCACACTCACACAGCCGAGCCAAGAAATTGCTTTTTAACGCACACTCACTCAGGACGACGACAGAGGAGTGCGTGAAGTGAAGGGGGTTGGGGTTGGGGTCGGGTTCGGAGGGCCAAAGGGCCACAAGTGATGCAGTTCGCCGGCTTAAGTGTCGTGTCCGTGTCCGTGTATCCGCCCCCAATGTGTGTGTGTGCGAGTGTCCCGGAGTCCTGTCCTTCCTGCATGTGGCGCAGTCAGCCCGAGTTTCAATTTACATTCACGTTGATTTTTTGTTAAATTGGGTTTGACTTTGGCTGTGTCGCTGGCAAGGATGCCAGTGCAAGTAGCAAAAAATCAACATCGACACAGAGGCGATGCCAAAGGTGAGTAAGCGAGGTCACGCAGCCTGGCAGCTGCGAGTGGGAGTGGAAGTGGAAGTCCAACCAAGTCCATTACTGTCAGGAGGCTATTAGTTATGACGATATGGGATATCCCCAGACTGAGACCAGCTCCCCTCAGAACCCAGAACCCTCTTCCTCCAGGAAACCCCTTACTGTTGGCCAAAAGATACATAATGTATTTAAGGTTAGAAATGTGTCACTTAGGTCGACGGATTGCGGGCAAGCTGTTTATCCAGCAGGTTGTAGTACTTCTGCAGCAGATCTGTCAATATGACGATCAGCCTGGCGGCCAGCTGCCTCCACTGGTGACTGTGCCGCATCGGCTGGCGCTCCTGCCCGAGCATCTGTGAGATGTCGTGTGCCAGCTCCAAGACACAACCAACTCTGTCATGGTCGCAGCGCATCAGCTCCCGCAGATGGCCATCCAGAAACTGGAGGACCATGAGGAGATGGGACAAGAGGCGGTCATTCACCTGGTACATGTTCAGCCGGCTGGGCAGCTGCCGCTCGTCCTGCTCTTCTTCTGCCACCTGGCTGCTGCTTGTCGTTGCCAAGTCCGAGGAGGTCCCTGTCCCGGTCTCCTCTGGGGTGGTGCATGCATACGATGACAGAGGGCTCTGCCATTCCACAGTTCGCCTGCGAGCGGGCGGCGACACAGGATCTGGACACTCATTCACCGGGGATTCGGGACAGCACTGGGGCGCCAAGGTGACTTGCGAACCAGAGGCGCTCTGGTCGCTGGAGGAGCTGCTGCTGGAACTTGCGGAATCCTCCTCGGCAGCATTCAGCGCCCTGTACTCGGCCTCCAACCGGTCGATCTTCCGGGCGCAGGCGTCCCTGGCCGCACTGGTAGCCTCCAACCTCTTGTGATAATATTGGCTTTGTTGATCCATTTTGGCGTACCGCATCGCCATCGCTTCCGGATCTTCTGGCTGCCCGTGGTATTGTGGAGTGAAGGTGTCGTAAAAGCATCCTCCTCCTCCTTCCATTGGACGAGTATCATTGTGTTTCCGGGTATAGCAGGGTTGCTGGGTTTGCCTCTGCTCCTGAGCAATGTCCTCCTCCTCCTGGGACTCTCTCTCTTCCTGCTCTTCTTGGATTCTTCTTCTGCTGGCTTCCTCTGCGCGGGAGATCCTCCAAAGCTCCTGCTGCTTTGCCACTCGTGCTCTGTACTTCCTCTCGGCTACGAAAAATCTGAGTTCCTGTTGGATTTTGCCTATCTTCTCGAGTGTCTCCTCTATTTTTCGCCTCAAGTCCTCAACGGTCTCCTCATCGGAAGACGAGTTGTCGTGGAGACTTCCACTAGAGGGTTCACTTGAAAGTTCACTGGAGGCTTCACTTGAGAGTTCAGCTGGGTGGAGCGGTTCTTCTCGGTGGTCTCCCTGGGCGGCAGGATCAAGATCTTCCTGGATAGTGGGCTGCTGGATATTTTCATTCCTCGCACCGTTCCAGGCTTCTCCCGTCATATTCGCTGTGAAAATCTCATGCCACGTTCCAGTTTTGGTAAAGGGTTTTGAAGGTGCTTTTGGTTGGGCCTTTGGGGCTCCTTTGGGGACACAATCCTGTCCTGCCTGGTGCTCTTTCTTCGTGGCAGCTCCTCTCTGGCGATCTCCTTGCGGTCTCATTGCAGTGTTGGCCGGCTGGGCGTTTCTCTGCAGATCCTGCTTCCCACCAGCCTTTTTCCGGGCCCCCTCAAGGGTAGCAGCTTGTTCAAGGTCTTCATTCCATGCTGCCCTTAGGGGACTCGCCTTGGTTCCGCCATTGAAGATTTTCGTCCATTTTACATTTCCTGGCAGCGCTTCGGGATCATTTCTGGCAGCACTTGAGACGTCTTGCATCGTCGCAGGCTTCTTCAGGAGTTTTTCATTCTTCCTGGAGTCGCCGTGTTCCTTCCTGGCAGACCCCTCCTCTTCCTTCCTGCCTGGTTTCGGGATGTCTTCACTCTTGGCAGCCTTGCGGAAGTCCCCATTCGTATTGGCCAGGAAGATTTCGGCCCAAGTGGCATTCGGTGGGAGTGCCTTCCTACGATCCTCCTTCTTCTGGGTAGCTTTTCTTTGGTCTGCCTTTTGGGCCCCTGTTGGCACGTCTCCACTTGCGGCTCCTTTTCCGGAGTCCTGCTTTGTGGCATATGCTTGGGTGCATTCCCTACTGGTGCCTGCTTTTGCGAATTGAGGCTCTGTCTTCGGGATTCTGCTGGCTTTCCGCATGTCCTCTTGCTCCTTTATTTCGCCTCTCTCAATCCTCCTCTGCTGCTGGATGTGCCGCCGCATCGCTCTCAGCTCCTGCATCGCCTCCCTATTCTTGCGCTCGGCATCCTCTCTAGCCACCATTTGGTCATAGGCCTCAATCATCTGGCGGACATTCAACGCCCGCGGGACCGACTCTAGCTGCTGCAGGCTCTTGCGGATCTCGGCTGCCTGCCGAAGCTCCGCCTCCACGGCAGCAGTAATCTTGGCCATCTTCGCATCTGGCACCTTGCCACGAGAACTCTCGCTGAGCCTCGCAAGGAGGCGCTGGTCGTCGAGCTCCAGCTCCTTGGCCCTCAGCCGCTTCTCGCAGGCAGACAGCTCCTGCCGCTTGTCCTGCTCCTCCTGCAGGGCCTGGCGCGTCTCCTCCAGCTGCTTGCTGAGCTGCCGCAGGTATTCTTTCGAGGTGGACATTTTTGTGGGATTGGAAAAATTACAAATTTTGAAAGTAGAAAGAAATTTTCAGGAGCAAATTTGTACGCGCGGAACGAGGCGCGTTGTTAGTCGAAACCGAATTTTTAGAAAATGGTAGAACTTTATCGAAATTACTTTTAAACTGCAAATATTTTTCAGGAACAAATTTTCACGCGAACTGGACGAGTCGTTAGTCGAAACTGTTGTGGCCTGGCACAGGTCGGGTCTAGACCTTTTTGACAGTCCCCCTGAGGCCCAGGGCCCGGCCTACTTGGTTCCTATATTTATTTTTCCGAAGCCAAAGTGGCACAAACTTTAAAGTTTTAGCCATAAAAGGGGGAGAGTCCCAGGAGACTCGCAACTGATGCTAACTGCTTGTCAACTTCGCCAGACTTGATGGTTCGCCAGGCCCGAAGTGCGATTAATCCACGCTAAATGAAATTAATAAGCTGCTCAAAGTTTTCCGAGGACTTGGCCAAGTATTTAGTTGGCCTAAACCTAAGCCTAGGCTCGTGTGAGCGCTGCCCGGGCATTTGCCGACATTTCAATTAAACATAATTACAATATTATCGCTAAGCCCGCACACAGACAGCCGCCCGACAACCGACGAGCCCGACCCAAATATCCAAATATCCAAATACAAGGGGCTCCCCCTGGGACACTAAGCCCCTCCATTGTTTGCACTTCGTCAGATCCGCCGCACGAGTGCCGGCACTCTGATAATAATTAATATTTAAATCCGTTTTCGAAAGCCATTTCATTCATTACGGCCTATGGCCCTGTCAGTTTGGCCCTCGTGGTCGCATTTGGTAAAAGTTTTGATCTCATCGGCTAATAACTACAATATTATTGGTAGTTCTGTCGACAACATAATCATTGTATGTTTCTTTGTGGGAGAATATTTAGCCCATCGGAGAGTATTTGAAATTGGAAGGCTTTTCTGCGTAACTTTTTATTATTAGTAAGTACTTATTTATCAGGTTTATAAATTTGAATACAAATTTAAATATTTTTTTACGACTTTAATGATTATAAAATATTTCACAAATCGAATAACATTTTAAAAACATTTTATTTCCCACATATTATTATTTATTTATCATTATTTCAAAGGCAAATCTTAATAAATATTTACCACATTGGACAATCATTGCATTTTAAGGCCTTCACGAAGACCTCAAATATTTTCATTCTTTCAATCTATATTTATCGCTATTTTTTATGAAAATTTTTTGGAAAAATCAAAATTAAAAAAAGCCATAACTAAGTTAAAAATGCTACTTTTTATGAGGTTTAAAAATCTGCATACATGGCTAGATCGCCTCGACTTTTGATGCTGATCAAGAATATATATGATTTATGGGGTCCGAAATCGCTCTGAGAAAAGTTATAGTACCCTAAGAGGTTATAAAATTAATGATATTATTATTTAGACCTTTAAAAATCTTCTTTAGTCAGTACATAAAATTTAGTTTTGCACATATAAAAATATGTATACATATGTTCTCTTTTCATATCTTTTTCTTTCTGTGCATTTTCTCTGTGGGATTTTCCCCTACAGGTTTTTATTCTCGCTTCTTCTCCCGACTGATTAATTTGATTTGATAAGTTCTTGACGCAAATGTGTTTCATTTACCTCTAAAGTCTCCCTGGCATTTTCTGCTGTCAACTGGCTCCAGCCTGAAGGGCCACCCATGGCGTGGTCGCTACCAGCTCTTGATCGAGGCAAAGGGAACCCGAAACCGCCGCCTGGTCATTCGATATGGTCTTAACCTGCGCCCTAACCCTTGCCCTTGGCCTGGCTCCTCCTCTTGAAGGGGCTTCATCTGTGCTTTGATCGGAGAAGTAGGAGAGCTTCAGAATCCATAAGAGAATAAACCTCTTGTCTGATCATTCATGATTTTATGAGCCTTATATTAAGTATTGAGAGATCTTAGGCGACTTTAAATTAATTAATTAAGTCCGCTTCCAGCTGACTTCAATTTGTTTTTTTTAGTAGAGCAACACCACCGCTTCAGCCAGAACACAACCTGCTCTTTCTGGTTTTACAACTTCTTCTCTCAGGAACTTCAACTCAACCTCGAACTCAAACCGAGATGCTGTTTCCCCCTCCCAACGATCCTCCAAAGGGCAGGGCAAAAGGTCACACAAACCCAGACCCAGACCCAGACTGAAACCGAAACCGAGACCGAGACAGGCGGGGACACATTCAAATGGTTGTCATCAATTACGCGTGAAATACGAAAAAATAAGAATGGAAAAGTAGAATGGAAAAAAAGAGGGAAAAACAGAGCAGAAAAAGGGCAGCGGGAGCGTCCCTAGGAAAAGTGTCCAGTCCAGGGACCGGCACTGGCACCGGACATGACCAGACGACACTCCAGCATCGCCTGTTGCCTTTCGTCGAACTAATTAGCGTGAATTATGGGAGTTTGATGAGTTGCCTAATGAATGGCCAGCCAGCCAGCCGGTCGACAGTTTTGTTGACCATTTGTTGCATGCCACCACCACAGCCTTAATGGCCGCGAGGGATACGTGTATTCCGGTTCGAAATCAATGGCATCCGAAGGGGGAGACTGGTTCCCAGCAAACCCAGTGAATGTTATCTGCCATAGTTACATTCGTTACAGTCGAAGCATTCATTTATTCCCACACAACAAAGACGACTTTGATTGATTGAGCCGCCCAGCGCAGCGAGGCTTATCCGTGGTAGAACCGAGTCCAAGCTGGAGTTGGAGCAGCATCCTTGGGTCGGGATTTAAGTTTACGACCCGTCTCCGCATCTTCAGCTCCTCCTCCTCCTCCTCCATCTCCGTCTCCCTTTTAACTTGACATTTATCGCTTCATACGCATTTTCTTGGACCTTTGGTTGTTGGGTTTTCCCAGTGTCTGTGCGTTGTGTTTATAAGACAATATATTTACCAACTTAATTGGTAGTTATAGACGTCCAACGTCAAGTCCTGAAGAGACCCCAAGACGAGAGACTGGCCAGCACTTGTGGAAACAAAGGATGACGGCCTCCTCGGGCTGTTCAAAGTGAATTTATTCAAATAGAGATTAGCACATACACTGGGATTAATTGTAAATCGTAATGATTTTGATTATAAATTCAAGTTTATTTAATTCTGAACAGCGCAAGTGTTGAAGTGAAAGGGGAGAAGTGAGCGCTAAAGAGTGTAAACAACCTCCTAAAAGGAAGTTCAACTTTAACAGAAGAAAAAATATAGGAAGAAGAAGCACTTCTTAGTATTCAGGATTCAGCTAGAACCGGTTGAGAATTTTAGAGCAAGACAACCGGTAAGTGGCCTCTAGTGTACTTTCATCCTTTTTTTAATCAATTTTTGAATAGTTTTCAAATCTATATATTCCCCTTTGTCATTTTCTAAATTACTAAACATTTAAACATTATAATCAAACGCTTATTTTCTCCCAGTGTAGCACTCCATTCCTATTTTTGTTTTATTTTTCACCAAACCTCACTTCGCCAGTCAGCTCGCATTTCAAGCCGCACCTTTCTCCGTGGGCTGTCCCGCCAATGCCACTTCCCAATGATTGTCTGTCGCTGTCCGCCGGGTACAAGGCATCCTCATCCTCATCGCATCCTCATCCTCATCCGCCATCTCCTCCGCCATTGTCTACGGCCGTGTTTATGGCAGCTTCCGCTGCCAGCTGTTTCCTCGGAATGCTCCTCGAGATGTGCCACTGGGGAGCCGGAGCCGGAGCCGGGGAGGATCTCGCTCTCTCGCACTGTAGTGCGCCGGGAGAAATAAAATCAAATTTAATGCAAAATTAAGTAAACTTTCGGCAATGCCTTCTGTGGCTCTCGATGCGTTCCATGGCCGGAACTGGCTCCGGATCCCACTTGGAGGAGCAACTCACTCCCCCCTCTGGTTGCTTGTAGTAGTAAAGGGTATGCTGTATTCGTGGCTAATAGTATTTACTAGTTGTGAACTGTATTTTCTAGCTAAGTAATATCTAGAGGTAGAGGTAGAGGTTATTTCGTACGAAAAGTCCTATTGTTTTACCCCCCCAAAAACTGGGTACCTTGTGGTCGGGACTCTCTCTAAGTTGTCTCTGCTTTGGTTTTTCTTTTTGGCATCTTTCAACTTGTAGCCGCAGCTGGCACGAACGAAACGAAACGAAAAATGCCCAACTTCAGACCAAAAGTCCTTCCTTCCTCACTTCCTTTCGCCCCCTCGTGGTATCTCCGCCGCCGCGTCTTATTTAATTTGGAAGGCCGCCGCATGTTCGTTGACTTTATTTGCTGTATGTAATAAAATTAAAGCCCTTTAGCTATTGTACTTTCAACAAAAAAAAAACGAGAAGCAAGCAAAAAAAAGGAAGCAAGGCAAAAGAACAAATTGTATCTGTACACACACGCACCGCACACTCGCACACACGCACAACCAACGAGCCATGAATGCAGACTCTTAGCCCGGGATATGGCCATTAAGTTGGCCTTTTTACGACCATCCTGGTAGTGGGGAATACCCCATAGTTGGCCCCACATACATACATATATAAATCTATGTGTTCGTATATATAGTATATGCAGCCGCAATCGTGTCGGGATTGCGCCTTCAAATCTGACTCCGCACACACTGCCCCCCGTTTTGTGTTTGCGTTGGCCAAGTTTTTGGCCGGCCATCACTTAAGTTTAGGCCCGGATAATGAACTCCCGTCTGGAGCTAAAAAAGCTGAATGAACTGCCACTGAGCTGGGGTAATTACATCGTCCTGGGTTCAATCATATTCCCGTGGAGTCGGTCTCCCCCCTCTCTGCCTCTGCTATATCTTCGCTATTTGTTTTGCAATTTGCCAAATTAATTTTGAAAGCGCCAAACAGAAAACGGAAAATGCTGCTCACTCATCCAATATTTTGCAAGTCACACAAAAAATATGAGCAATTAATTACAATTGCTTTTTGGTTGAATTTACTCAATAAAATTAAGGGAAAGTAGAGAGAAATGGCTGCTGATCGAGAAAATTATGGAATTACCGCAAAAGTTTCGAGAGAGAAGAAACAACCTGACTTGGTAGAAAAAAACTCTCACTCTGTATTTAAAGAGGAGATTTTAGTTGGTTTTCTATTTTATTTACCAACCTATTTTGTTAGAAAATTGATAGAACTTCAGCAGCTAAAGTAACTTCCTTCAAGATATTACTAATATGTATTCTGTAGCTTCATTTATAATTAGTACACTGTGTTGTGCAAATAAATAAATAAATAACATCCTCATCAATATGTCAACTATGGTTAATATTTAAAACTTAAGCAACATCTTCTTCTGTTACTAAAAGTCACAGTTTATTTGCAGCATTCTTCTGTTTATTTGTTGTCTACAACAAACATTCGAGAACTTGTACAAAATATCCTTGAATAAATAGAAAACACGCACTCACCTCCGCAGTGATCCTTAAAGTCATCGCAGCAGTCGCCCAGCTTGAGGCAGGCGTGGTCGCAGTAGCAGGGCTTGTCGCTGAGATCCTCGATGATGGCATTAATCGGCGCCTTCTGGACCACGCAGGACGAGTCGCGGCCGTTGCAGCACAGCTGAGCCTCGCGACAGGACCCGCCGGCCACAAAGGTCGGCCGCTGGCCCGGCAGGACAACCGCCAGCAGGAGCAGCAGCATGGGCTTCGTCTTTGCTTCCGACATTGTCGCTTCCGATTATCGCTATCGGATATCGAATTTAGATATTGAATCTAGTCTGCGAACTTTGCCTGCGGATTAAGAGTCCTTGTCACAAACACACACCGCACACCGCACACTCTGCACACTCTGCACACCGCAGAGCACACACAACCAACTCTGTCTCTCGGCGTATTAGTATGCAAATGCAATTTAAGCCCAAGAGCGGAAATTAAAACTAAAATTGAATTATGGCCGGCAATTCGAATGCGAATTTGGAAGCCAACAAAGGACAGTGGAGCAGGAGACACACAGGACAGGGACAGGGACAGGGACACCGAAAACAAACCAAACGGGGAGTACAGAACACACAAAAAAAAAGAAAACACACACAAAAATCGACACGGCACAAATATGAACTCTAAACACGGCAAGCGAAATCAAAGTGGGTCGGCCGTGAAAGGAGCTGGAGTGGGTCCAGGACCAGGACCACGAGTAGGACTAGCACTAGGACTAGGGCTAGGACTGTGGCTGGGTGATGGCAACCTGCTACCTTTTGACTGTAAATCAATGCCGCCGAAGGGTAGGAAGTGCCTCGAGTGGGAGTGGCTAGTAGTCTGCTTTGCATAAAATATTGGGCAAATGGCTTTCCCAACTCCGCTGAATCCATCCCAACTCACAGATCCCTTCCCCCAATAGCAGCTCCCTGCTCCCAACTTCCAACTCCCAGCCATTGCCGTGCCCGGGATAATAAAACAAAGACTTCAATTTTCATAAATCGTGTTGCCAAAAGCGAATCGCAACAGACAGCGAGAATTTATATTAACAGCTGTGTCAGCAGCGCCCAGCGCAGGACGTTCAAATCCAAATCCACACAGCTCGAAAAAAAAATACAGAAAAATCGAAAGTATGTTTTTTGGTATGCGGTAATTATAAACAAAGACTATTTCAAGCCTGAACCGTGTTAATTTAAAGCCACAAATATTTAGGTACAATTTATTTCAATCCTCTTCATATTTTTCTTGCCGTGCACTCTTTGGATTGTGTCCCAGTAAGTCCTTCCACGTGACCCCTATGGATTCAATCCACCCGTAAAGTGGCCCTGCTCCTCCACTGCCTCACTGTGATGCAGTGTATCCGGGTGATTTAAGCAGTCGCCACTCAATCGCGATCGGAGTGATTCCCCGGGCCGTGTTTATGGCCGTGTGGCAAGTGGGGTTGAAGGCGTAACAAAGTGAATTGCAATCGGGTGACGAAAAGGGAAAAGGATTCCATCGAAAGGGATGACCTACTCCGATGGCGGGAATTACGGTGGGAAATCAATTGAGGAAAAGAATTCCCAGATAGCTATAAATAGTTGGGAAAGTGTCCTCGTCTATCCTTAGCCCTTGAGTTCAACTAAACCTATTTAGGGGCAATTAGGCTAAACCTATTTTAAAAAACCTTTTTTAATTATTAAATAGAATATTTTGAATGACTTTTAATAGGTTTGAGAAAGGACAGCCATACAAATACATTTTGTTTTCTTGGTTTCTTGTTTTCTTGACTTAAGAAAGACTTTCTTTTGTCTAAAAGAGCGGCTCAATTTTAATGTTTATTTAAAATAAAGCTCTTTGACTTTTTTTTTAAATAATTTAAACTAATTAAATTTGAAATTTAGAAACACCAATGGAATTTTCAATTTCAGTTTACAAAATATCCTAAAAACACTTTTAAAACGGAATAAATTATAGCGAAAACTGCTTAAATATCCAGTTCCCTTTGGAAACTGTCAATCCTTTGACAAAATTGCACTTTCCGCAGCCCGATTCGGGCTTTTAAATTTCTTTTTGACGCAGGACTTTGAGGAGCGGGCCGAAAATAAATATTATGCGACGCTGCTTGTCTGCATGAGGGCAAATAAATTATTTTGTAAGCGTCGGCGACCCGCAGGACCCAAAAATAAAAAAGCAAAAAAAAAAGAAAACCCCAACACAAAGAACGCAGAAAACAACACACACACACACACACATACACCCAAGAAAGGACGACAAAACCCCCTGGAAAAGGACGAGGGGAGCCCCGAGAAACAAAGCAAACTAAATTTGCGGCAAAAATGTTTGCCCCGCGTGTGTGTCGGTGTGTGCCAGTGTGTGTGTGACAGCACGCGACATAAATGTCCTTTAATGATTAATAACTTTTCACTCCTTTTCGCGCGCACAAGCGTTTCAAGTTTCACTCAACAGAACCAACAAACAACAACAAAAAAAAAGAGGGGAAAAACAGCGAGTGTACAAAACATCAAGGACGCCCGCCCAAGTTCCATATCAAAATCCAATAAACCGCCGGGCGATCCTTGTCACGTAAACAACGGCCACCACGGGAAAGGCGGCCCACACGTGTTGACAGCGCCTGGCTTACGTCGCTTACGCTTCTCTCGTTACGTCGCGGTTACGGCTTCGGTTACGTTTCACTTGGCTCTTCCTCACGCGCTACGGAAGCCGGTCGACGACTGCGTAGAACGGATGTGAATGGGGCGAATTCCGAACCGGTAAGCAAAATGGTCGAATTCCGAAACGGTACTGTGACGTCCTCCACTCGTGTGGAGCGTTTTATAGGCTCGGCGGCGACTGCGACGCCAGCCCTTCGGCTCGGCTCGTGGCTGCTTTCGGCTGCACTCGTGCTTGCCCCAAGCTCTGCTGCTTGCAGTTGCGCTGACGCTGCGCCGTTAGTTGCAAAAAGCCGGTTGTTCTTCTTGTTGTTGCCTGCGCTTTCTTTGTAGAATCGTGGAATTCTACGCAGAGTGGAGAGTGCAATTTGTAGAAGAGTGAAGAGTGTGTAAGGCGTAGCATTGTGGGTGGAGTTGACAATGTGGAGACTGTTTAAGGTGTTCGCGATTTTGAAGCCAAAAATGTACCAATTAAAAACAAAAAAAAATGTAAGGGATGTAACCCCGTCAAAATTGTTAAAATTTATTTAAAACTTAGAAATTGAGTTGAGAAAAGTTCTCCCATGAAAACCAAGAAGAAAAAACCAAATCAGACTGAAATCGGTGGAGCTTAAGCCAAGTTATTGCCAAAAAAAAAACCCTTAAGGTGTTAGCGATTTTTAAGCCCAAAATTTTGAAGTTTTTTTTTAATTTACAAATTTACAAATTGCCAGAGAAAAAAAAGGTAAACAAAGGCAGCAGCTTTCCAATTGTCAAACATCGACTGCAATAAGAGTGGATCGTACTCTCTTAAGCGTCTCTCTCGCTCTTAGGTTTCACTTTCCAGGGCGAGAACAAAGAGAGCAGTAACCTAATTTTGTACGTCCCAAGAGCAGGACAAGAGAGGCAAAAAAATTGCGCGCGCGAAAACACAGAAAATCAAGGAATGCAGAAAAGAGTAAATAGTGTTGTCTCGCTCACCCTCACATCTGTGGTTGCTGCAGATCCCAACGTCGAATTAGGAGACGAAAGCACACATAAAAAAAGGCAAACAAAAAAACCTTCTAATTTGTTGTTCACTTGTTGCACTTGCACATAAAAAAACAACAACAAAAATTCACTAGCCAGTCCTTGGCTTTGGTTTTGAAACTGAAAAAAAAGTAAAACAAAAAACAGGGCTGCATTCCGGCTGCCCTTCTTGGATGTTCTGGGCCTTGTCCCGACTTTTCACACTTTTTCACTTCACTGCGGGGGCTCAACACAACTTCCCGCACTTTTGGTAATTGGTTTTTCCGACTCGCGTTGGGAAAACTCCTTTTGATTTGATTTTTTACCGCCGCGGCGATCTCCTGCTTGGAGACCTTTTTTTTTGCATCCGTTCCGAGAGCGCCAATTATGCAAAGTGACAATGAGTGCACCGTGGCTCTCTTTCTCTCAGCATTCACTTTCCAAGATGAGAGAGAGAGAGAGAGAGAGAGAGAGAGAGAGATGAGATTAGAGTAACAGAATCTTGCTCAAGGAATCCAGGAGGAATTTTAATAAATAAATAATAAATGAATAAAGGGCTGTTATATCATAACTTGGCTTAAACTCAACCGATTTCAGTCTGGTTTGGTTTCTTCTTCTTAGTTTTTATAGGAGAACTGCATTTCTGCATTCAAACCTCAATTTCTAGGGTCAGACATGTCTCCTTCACTGCGTAGCAAACTTCTGACTAAAATTATAATACCCTGCAAGGGTATAAAAATAATAAATGAATTAATATATTGACCTATGTACATATAAATAGTGTCTATATATGTATGTACAGCTGCGAAAAAAAAAATAGCACCACTTGCCCAACCAAGGTTTAAATAGGTGTCCTACGTACATTTTAAGGTTTAAAAAGAGCTAAAATACCTTTTTAGAAAGTAAAAACCCTTAACTTATTAGGAAATAAAAAAAAACTACAATTGTTCTATTAATTCTTAATTTATTAAACGAACTTTATTAAAACTGACAAAATTAGGCGAAAAATATAATAGCACCACTTCATGAAAAATGCTTTAAACTCAAAATATAAACTTAACAGTAACAAATTCACTAATAACAAATGATTGCATATTAAATCTACGCCCATTTCACTTATTTAGTATTTGGTAGTGTATCCCTTATTAGCAATAACAGCTGCGCAACGTTTTGGCATGGAGTCAACCAGGTCCTGGCACCGTTTTGGAGATATTTTGCTCCAGGACTCCTTTATCACGGCCCATAGGTTATCGTTGTTAGTTGGCTTAGAAGCTGCAACTGCCTTTTTAATATCCGACCAAAGATTTTCGATGGGATTGAGGTCTGGCGACTGTGCTGGCCACTCCAGAACACGAACTAATTTATTTTGGAACCATTCCTTGGCTTTCCTGCTGGTGTGCTTGGGGTCATTGTCTTGTTGGAAGACCCATTTTAGCGGCATTTCATATTCAGCGAAGGGTAGCATCACCGTCTCCAAAATATCCACATACACATGTTGATCCATGATGGTTTTTATCCAATGTATTGGTCCAACTCCATAGTACGAGAAACAAGCCCATACCATTACGCTGGATCCTCCGTGTTTAATGGTTTTTATAGTGTAATTTGGCTTATATTCGGTGTTCTTAGGACGCCTTACATACGATCGAGATCCTTTGCCACCAAACATAACCACCTTGCTCTCATCTGACCATAAAATGTTCCTCCATTTTTCGCATGGCCAATTTAAGTGATCTTTGGCGAACTTAATGCGCTTGGCTATGTGTCTCGCATTTAAAAGAGGGACCTTCCTTGGACTGCAGGCGTTTAAGCCATGTTCCCTGAGACATGTGCGAACTGTTTGAACAGTTGCGGATATGTTAAGCTCCTTTTTAAGCTCGGTAGCAGCTTTAAATGGATCCTTCTTGCTCTCGCGGACTAGCCTGTTGACGTGATGTGTGCTCAGTGATCGTTTTCTCCCACGTGTTTCGGGCTTTTCATTAAAAGTTATTGCATTGCGTATCATTTTGCTCGAACACTGAAGAATTCGACCAATATATCTATACGATTTTCCTTCAGAAACGAGTTTTTTTATCATATCACGTTTTTCTGCAGTGCAGTGCTTTCCACGTCCCATTTTAATGATTTTTTAAAGGAAACTTTGTAAAAATTGTGTTCGAAATAACAAAACAAATGTCAAGTTTCATAACCACGGGCTTTCTACAAAAACAAGTATCGATAAGTATCGATTTTTTTAAAATAATCAATAGTGGTGCTATTTTTGTTTTCGCCTCATTTTAGACCTTGCCGCTCCAAAAAAATGATACAAAATAAAGGTATGGACAATTCCAAAATTTTTTATCATTTTCGGATGGGGAAAATACCTAG
>VNJT01008306.1:0-32780 GCA_008042655.1 Drosophila burlai
AAATGATATTCAAAATAAACAGAAATCGAGAAGGGCAAAAAATGTGAGAGTTTAAGTCGCATAATTAATTGGCTTATGCAGACTCGGCAAAAAATGTTTATGTATATTCACCAGTAACAACAATAACTTCGAACTTTGAAATCACTGCGCATTCAAATTAATAGGCCATTTAATATTTATTTATATATATGTTGAACTCTTTGTTGTGATTTTTTAAAGAGAGAGAACAGCGTGTTTTATCAGCTGATTTTTTTAAATTATAACTCAGTTTGGTCTATTTTCCTAACCTCGGCTCTCTTAAAGATCGCTTTGTTGGTCTCTTAAAAAACTATTTATGTGCGGGAGCGTGGCATATGTATATTATGCATATATTATTTTCTCTGATAAATATGCTGTGAGAGCCCGCAGATTTGTCTCTGTTGTTGTCCTAGTTCCACAGATTGCTAAGAAACTATTATTATTCTGCTATACATTTATTAAGAGCAGTTACATTGATTTATTACTGAACAAAAAAATCAATGCTTGCTTAAAGACTACTTTAACTTTTTGTATTATTTATGTCTAAGTATTTAACATTTTTCTCCCTTACTGATCTATCCCTGAACTTGAAAATAATGTACTTTGTTTATTTATAACCATACCAGTTCTATTTCCAGTCATAGCCTCCACCAAAACAAGATGTTTAGGCAAATATTTACAGCCAACAGACATTATTTACTCAAAGGCAATAATTGCCTGTAGATTTGCTTAGAAAATTACGACATTAATGGCTTTGCATTCCATAAATAGGCGGTAATTAAATTATTTCGTTTGGGTCTGACGCAACACGTAGAGGGAGAGAGGTCTGGCACGATGATCCCATAAAGATTAAGCGCATATAGATTGCATATTTTCGAGTCATTCATTGATTAGTCTTTCCGATTATCGGTCAGGGGTGTGTGCTGATCGCATAGGGTGATTCGAACCCAGGTGAAGTGCTTTGAACTAACTGGAAGCGCTTAGTTATATGGAACTCACTTCCTAGATTGCACGGGTGCTTTTTTGAAGTTTTATTGTAGGGGATTATTACCCCGGCAGGCCTTATGAATGGTTAGCTGATTGTACAGAAGTGAATGAATAATGCCGGCCCTTTTTTTTGGGAATGGTATGAAAATGAACATAAAATATTATATAGAGTTGAAATGAATTTATTCTTAAGTCTTCGGGTTATTTAGTTATTTCTTATAATGTAATTAATTTAGCGGTTTCCTCCTGAACGGGCTGTGTTGTGGCCGAATAGCCATTCACCTTAATGCTTTCGTCAAGCATCTGAGTTTCTAAGCTATTTATTTCGGCCTCAAAGGCGTCCTGTAAGGGGAGAAAATTATATTACAAAAGTCCTTAAATATGATCTTCTTTACTCACCGGTTGCGTGTTGGATTGATATTCGTTCTCGGCCTTCAGGAAGGCAGCCACTGCCTCGTTGACTTCGGTCTTATTCTGATCTTTAAAATGCGATTCGATGCCCTCCATGGTGACAGTTCTTTGATATTTACGGATCCCCTCGCGTTCGTAGTCGATCCTTAACTTGATGGCCTCCAGCATGGTAATAGGATCCACGGGTAAGGGCTTGGCCGGAATGGGTCCAGCGAAGGCAATGTCGAAGGCAAACTCATTGAAATTGTCATTGCCGTTAAGGCTGGACTGGATGGCACCGGGACATGAGCGATCCTTGACCAAGGCTTCCATAAATTCATCCTGAGTCCGCTCAGCAAGACACTCCTCAGCTGTTATGTGGTTTTAACTACTAAATTTCTGTGCTCCTATTTGAAATAAAGTAAAACTTACGAGTTTTAGGCAGCATTCTCCTAGATCGTCCTCCACAACAACTAATTTGATTGGTTTTTTCTAGGTTTTCTAGGTTTTTTCTAGGCTAAAAGGTACACAAGTTATTTAAATAAACAGAATACTAATAATTACGCAAAATTTACATTCATGCTGGATTTTGCTATCATTGCCCGTGACATGTTCATATACGTAGGACTTCTGGTACGATTCGTATCTTCAGGACACATATCAGTGTCTTCCATCTCCAGTTCAGAACTATTGGCACAGCAAGATCTGGCACTCATTTGTCGCTGTTTTCTGATATTAATAGGTCTGATATCGTCGTACATTGCCTGTGACTGGATACATGAGGTTGATAATTATTTGAACCTATACTTGAGACTTTTACTTACATTGGGACACTGGTTTTTATCAACATTCGATCTGCATGGAGCTTCTCTTACAACCTCGGGCAGGTCTAAATAGCTTGTCTGATTTATAAACGTTTCGTATTGCTTTTAAATGGGAAATATTCTTTGAATTTTTGGTGAAAATTAGTAAAAGAAAATAAATGGTTGTACCTGGTGTTTCCTTCTCTGCATGGGCAGGGACTCGCACTAATTTTAGGGAATATATATTTTTTATTTAATTTAAATTAGTTATGTAGAAATACTTACCGGATTATGTCGACGTTGCATTTGTGAAGCATCACACTAATTTTAAGAAAGATATTCATATATTATATATTTTAAAATATAAAGAGTTAAGTATGTAGTGACATAATATAGTTACCTGAGCTGCTCGGCGGGGCATTTGCGGGGTTTCAAACTAGTTTTAAAATTAGAGAAATATATTACATGTATGATTTCAAACTATGGATACACATAAATCGAATTAAACAATTAGATTTAAAAGCATACAACACAAACAAGTTCTACACATTTTTGTGATAAATATGGTAAATAACAAAATTAATAATAATATTAACTTACACTTTGTTGACAACAAGTCTTGTTGCAAGATGCATTTTGCCTTGGCATTGGCGGCTGAGAATAATTTCTTGTTGATTTTTGCCCTTCCTCTTCGTCAATGAATGTGCTATTTATATCGGGTTCCTATTGGGTTCATTTAAATTCCATAAAATATTGTATATTTTAGTTAGTTAGTTTAGTTATTGAATAAAAAAATACGTACAAATCCAGAGATTTCATCGTCCTCTACAGAAGACATGTTAGGTTCATTAAATTGTGGCTGACGAGATGGGCATTGCCGTTGCCGATGATATTGCTGCTGCTGGGGTGGCTGCATCATCATCTGACGCCTCTGCCATTCGTCGTAATTAGTGCCAACTTGAGAGCTATTGTTCCAATTGACAGAGGCATTACCTCTTGAGTTTCTATCTGGAACATAGTTGCTTGAATTTTGTGGGGGTACATCTCCCTCATACTTTTTTTTAAAGAAAAAGTAAATACAATTGTTTGAAAATAATAAAATATTATTATTAGATTGCAACACGTATAAAAAGGAAATTGTTTAGAGATGAGAAACTCACGGAATTACGGACTGCACAGCAACCGCGTTTAGTTTCCTGCCCCTGAAAGTCATCCTTTCTTTGTGAGTGGTTTAATTTAAAAACCAAAAATCACTTACTGCAGGCAGGCCCCTAGGGCAATCGAATCTTTCTGAGCCAATAAATGTTTCGGTGAAATTCCCCCTGGGTAAACTTTGAGATCTTGAAAACCTCCGCTGGCACTGCTGAGATCGATTTTGTGGAGCTTGCAGCTGACAATGGTGCTTCAATTGTTGGCAAAGTATTTGATCTTGGTATGGATATACCGCAAGCTCTTCTTGGTAAAACGGTGGATCGTTCGAGCATTTTGACGAGTAGCAGCCAGTCTGTAGAATAAACACATAGATTAATGACAAAGTGAGGAACTTGGCATAAACAGAGTACTCACAAAGCCCTTATTCTTGCTACAGCTTCGTGGAAGCTGTGAAGCAGTAAATAAATATAACATTAATAAGAACGATAGAGTAAATATAATATATTTTTACTTGTCTCTGGGCTCCTGTCGGCGGATTTTGTCTGCCGGCTGGACCATTGGTCGAGCATCTACAATCTTCATCTTCCTCGAAACTGTTCGTTCTGCGTTGCATTGAGGACTGAGAGACGTTGTCGACGTTTCTAAGAGGATATCTCTTTGCTGGGGATATTTCCTTGTTATAATCTAGATAGTGATTTAGTGCAACCAAAACCTCATCGGGCAGCAAGAAAACGTTTCTAACGAAGTCCATTCACAGCAAGAAAGATAGTGGTTGAAACGCCTTCTTATATATATATTCATATATTCTGGATAACTTGGCTTTTCAACTTACAGAAACTCGAGTAGATTTGGGTACAGCTTGAGTCAGGAGTTTTGCAAAATTTGGAGTCTGAACTACTTGGATTTTAAGCTTCAGCGAAAGGTTCAATGCAAAATAGGAATTGCACTAACCACTAAAAAGGTTGTATTAACATATTATCGAAAATAGAAAAAAGAGAGACTTAGTTTTCGAAATTTGTTGCTAAAATAATAGAATGCAGGCACGAACAAATAGACATGAAAATCCAAGCTTGGCTAGGGCGTTTTTTTTTTTTATCAGAAGTAGGGAATGTATATCGAGGGAGAAATTTAAAATGTGGGAAAATTATATTTATTGTTTTAAACGATTTTATTGCTTTAAAAATATATATAGGAAATAAATTCCTTTAGATATATAATGTATTTTATTATTTATATATTTAACCTTACAACATTTTCTACATTTTCTTGTTGAAAATTGAATTGCCAGCTCCTTCGGAAATGAATTTAATTTGCTATTCGAGGGCCACTATCGTTAGCCATCTGAATCTCTCCGCCATCCATTACCGTCATCGTCCCTGGTAATCCCTCATCGGCATCGCCATCCCCCCGGTGCCCTCTTCCACTTCCGTTTGTTCATTAGGCAAATGCAACAATTCCAGCTCGACAAACGCCAAATCGTTTGTCTCAGCCGTATCCGTATCCGTCATTTTGGGGCAATGGGAATGGGAACTGAAATTAGAGTGGGAGGAGTAGGAGGAGTGGCGGGATGGGGATGCGTCATGCCAAACGGAAACGCTGTGGCATCCGTTGGATCGCCTCAAGTGGGCGCTTAGCTGGGCGAGGAATGTGGGCGTGGCATGTGCGTTACGCGTGAAATCCAATTCCCGCAGACTCGGCTCCTGCGAGGCAATGAAGGGCAGAAGGGAGAGCACCGCCTGCGGTCGCTGTGGAAGCCACCTGATGCTACCATCCGCGACATCATAGTGCACCGTCAGCTGCGAGTGCCAGGCAAAGTGCCGCAGCCGGAGCACATCCGTGAACGCAGATGCAGCTGGCAGACTGTCATCCAGGCGACACTGCAAGCGGAGACCCACAATGTGACAATGGCGCCGAGCTGTGACGAGTTGCCTTAGACAGGCGTTCAGAGTTCCTGTGCCAGAGTTCCTGGCATTTGCTTTGCCACCATCATCACCATCATCATCCGAACTCCGACACAGAAAGCCCCTCAATAGCTGGAGGCGCGACAATTGGAAGATCTTGGCTAGGGAAGAGTTCAGCAGGCAGGCGGGTAGCTTTAGGTTCTCCAGGTTTGGGGGAAGCTGTGAAAAGAAAAGTATTTCAATCAAGATCATAATGATATAATCTAGGAGAATATGCTTACATTTCTTAGAGAGCTGTCCTTCTGGTTAAGGCAATTTTCCATAGATTTCAGTTCGAAGGCTCTAAGGTTGGGGAGTTCTCCAAATAACACATCCAAATCCCTGCTAGCTAAATGCCCTCCCTCACCCAGTCTCAACTCCATAAGATTCGAGCACATCTTAGGTACTGTCTGTACAACTAAGGTATCACTTTTGCAGAAGCTAAACCTTTGGAGATGTTTGAGCTGACTCCGGGCCTGTTTGAGCCACTTCCGGCAGCCCTCGTCACTGGCACCTGGCAGATTGAGCAGAGCCCTCGTACGGCTGCCGAGGAGATCCAAGAGCTGACTCCGCTCATCGGGACTCAGCAGCTTTATTTGTCGCCTGTCCCGGCTCCAATCGAATTGCTTGGCATACTTGCCGCTCCACAGGCGGAGAACCAAGTGGCACAGGCGCTCCTCCTGCAGCTGCAGCAACCGCAGCTGGTCGCCCAGGGATAACTGTTCGCAAATCAGCAGCAGGCAGTCATCGTTCAGGGCCGTCAATCTGAATTCGAGTTCGTATCCGATTGCTGGATTGAGTTTGAGATTCCTTGCTGACTCTGGCTTTGGATGGCCAATGGTTTCCACCGTCCTGAAGCGCATCCCACTCGATCTGCGGCAACTGGGCGACTGAGGAGGAAACGCGTGCCATGTGACAGCGGCGGTGGGTGATGTCTGGGCTGCATACTGAACCCCCGGAATCGGAATCAGTGTCGGCTTCAACGGTTGCAAGCAATCGCAGCTGGCGGTGCGTACAACAACAAGAACGGCAGCGGTGCAAGGCACACACAGTCGCCTGTGTCACTCCATTGATTACCGCAGATCTGGTGGCACAGTGGGACGATACGTGCTCAGAAGTGTAAAAAAATATATGAATTTATATGTCTCTTAGATGTCGGTTGAGCGGTTTCAAAACTTAAAGTTAAGTACAATTTGAAATTGAATGATTAAAACAGTTAACAGAAAAGACAACTCACATACTTAGTAAATTAATTAGTTATTACATTTTTATTACAATTCATTTTTTAAAATTTATTTTTGTAAATAAAATTCTTTCAACCACTGTACGACCTCACCACATACCTCCCCCTTGGCGTACACGCTCCTGGTGGTGGACAATATTCCTGAAAATCCTCTGAAAATAAATGCAACCCCTAGTTGACAAGCTGTCTGTCCGAGGAAAAAAACAGAGAGCTCACCCACCGTTTCAGGGTGCGGGAGTTGCTCAGTTCAACACTCTCTTTGGCGATAATGCAGTACTATATAAGTACTATTCGTATTATCGCTGGATGAGCGGAGGACAAGGAGTATGAGCGAGAGAGAGTTGGGCTATTTTTATAAAAACTTCCCAACACATGTGGCCAAGGCCAAGGCGAAGGCGATGATACTATTCCTATATACCAAAGTATTCCGATTTAACAGCTTGTGGTAGGCGGGGAGGCCAAATTTCAAGTGGTTTGAGAAATAACAGAATAGCTGAAATCTGGATGGAAACAAATCACTATTTGTTGGTCACCGATAATCTGCTCATCGTAAACTAAGTGGTGTCGTTATGATACGACAATCTTTGTACCCATGTTGTGCCTCAGAAATAAATAATTCTCCGAATTGGGGGGTTTTTTTCCCCAAGTAAGTGGTTAATATTTACTGAAAAATGTGTCATTGGAATTAACTAACTTTAAAACTATAAAATAAATATTTATTAACAAATAAAAGACAACCGTTATGTATATTTAAACCAAGGAAAAAACGATTTAAGGCTAATAACTCCATAATCTTTTTCCCATAGTTTTATAAAGAATTTACCAAGGCATTATAGGTCAGTTTTGAAAAATTAACATTTGGTTCATTGGGGTTCTTTTTGGGGAAAGCATGATACCTATTTAGGAATAAACAAAAATTATACAAAAAAAAACTCGTTTCGATCGCAAAATTGATGTTGCCATGGCAAACAATGGCGAGACACCGCAGGATTCAGTTCCACCTCCAGCAACTCTTCTTCCCACTCCTCCGGGGCCGATAAGGAGGATCATTAACCTGGAGACGCAGATCACTGAGGAGGAGAGTCGTCGGCAAACGATCCATAGCAGAGTATGGTTTCAACTGGGATTCGCTGTGATGCTCTGCATTATCTTCGTGCTGCTCTTCTGCTCGGCCTCGCTCATTATTACGGATATGGCGGGAACAGAGCCCCTCGTGAACATCACCAAAATGCGTGAAATATACCTACAAAGAGAGCGTCGGCATCGCTTGGGAGCACGGCTCAAGCTTAGCCCCCTTGAGGAAGAGGCCAATGCTCGACTGCTGGCTATCAAACAGGTGGACGAGGAGTTGCACCGGCTTTGGGAGAGTTACCACAACAGACCGCCGCCGTTCC
Organism: Drosophila burlai; assembly: GCA_008042655.1. Classification (NCBI taxonomy): domain Eukaryota; kingdom Metazoa; phylum Arthropoda; class Insecta; order Diptera; family Drosophilidae; genus Drosophila; species Drosophila burlai. The sequence goes on from VNJT01008306.1 coordinate 7,928, forward strand.
TACGCCATCACAACATCAGCGAAACCGATCTCTATGCCCTGCTCAGGAGCATGCCCAAGGGCGGGCTCCTCCATGTCCACGACTCCGGAATGCTGCGAACGGACATCTTTATACAAATGACCCGGAGCGATGACCTGTGGGTGTGCGTGAACCTGGATCAGGGCTTTGAGGATTTTCGCTTCTCCCTCTCGTTTCCGGACATCCGGCCGTCGGACGATTACCAGTGCTCGTGGATGCTGATGAACAACTTCTACGGCTACGAACAGGGCAGCAAATATGAGGCCAGGCTGCAGGAGTCGCTGAGTGTCCCAGAGGAGGGATTCGAGTCATCCGGAATGCTGGCGAGGCACTTAAAGCGGTCCCAGCGGCTCAGCCATGGCCTGATTACTTACAAACCGCGCTGGAGCGAATACCTGTACTCAATGCTGCAGGATCTCTATGCCGATGGGGTGCAGTATGTGGAGATGCGATCCTCATTGCCAATTGTGAGTGGGGATTCGTTGGGGTATTATTCACTTGACTAGTATCGTTGAAAGTATAATATTACGTGACCTCGGAAGAGGCAACTTTCCCTCCTAAGTAGCAATTCTAGCTTGATTTTATCTTGGTCACAAGAGAGACTTCAGTTTCTCTCTTAAATACTCCCTGAGGGCATCCAAAACTGACCTCTAGACCTCTAACTCTCGCTTCTCGCCTAGCTGTACGATCTGGAGGGCAATAGCTATAGCATTTTGGACTCGGCTGAGGCCATGGTGACCGTGTCGAGCATGTTCCAGTCCACGCATGCAGATTTCATCGGGATCAAGCTAATCTATGCGCCTTCCCGTAACTTCAATGACAGTCGCATGGAGAGCTACATGGCCAATGCACTCCTCCTAAAGGTAATCCTGGCAGTTGCAATCCCATTTTTAGTACAGATGATGTATCCTTCTAACCTTCTATCATATAAGATGCATTTTCCCAAACTCTTTGCGGGCTTCGATCTGGAGACCCATGGCAATGAGTGTGAACTGCCCCCTTTGAGTCGCATTCCTCAGCTCTCGAAGTTGGGCAGGGATGTGGACTTTTATTTCCATGCGGGGGCCTCACGGTGTCCGGATAACACTCGACCCGATGTGAATCTCATCGATGCCATGCTGCTGGGCAGCAAGAGGATGGGAAACTCGTTGAACCTTCCCCAACATCCGGAGGTAATGCAGAGCCTGCATTACCTGAACGTGGCCGTTGAGGTGTGTCCCCTGTCCAATCACTATCTGGAGTATTTCAATGATTTCCGGAATCATCCGGCTGCATATCTCATTGCCGCTGGCTTTCCCATTGTGATCGGTTCGGATTATCCGTATTTGTGGAGGGCTGCCCCTCTGACCGATGACTTCTATGTGACCTTTGTGGGTATTGTGGGCGGAAATGGAAATCTACGCCTGCTCAAGCAGCTGGCCAGAAACTCGCTCTTATATAGCGCCCTCAGCAGCAAGGAGAGGGCGAACGCCATGGCCAAGTGGCGATGCAGCTGGAATCGTTGGATCAAGAACCTTTTGAACAGTACAGAATACTTGGGATTAGAGTCTGGAGCAGAGTGATGGGAATAACTTGTGAACCATGAAAAATTAAACTTGGGGAGATAGAGAGATGTCTTGAAATATTTTTGGGCTTTAAAGATTAGATACTTGGCTTTCACTATCTTTAGTTCACAATTTTTTACTCTATGGATATGAGATCGCTTTGCCTTCAGGGAATAGTGACTCTCAGTAATTTAGTATCAACTTCTGGTATTCACACTCCTGAATGGTGGCGCACTCATTGGTGGCACTTCGCCTGCTTTCCGGTTATTAAGAGTGCACTATAAAGTGCTCCACCACTCGATGGGGGCAATGAAAACCGGGATCTGGCCATGCTCATGGCCACGGCTAGGTTATCTAATCGCTAAGGAGCCGAATCGTAAATCAAGATGCCAGATTGCCCAGCAATTGACGGCGATTAGCTGCCAGAGGGTTAGCGGCGGCGGCGGCGGGTTGGCAACTCAACCCTGTGGGTCATCCACGCGCAATTATCGGCTCGGGAACACGCGTTAAATCAAAGATAATGTCCAACGAATCCTACACAATCGTTTCAGATAATATTCGAATAGGGACAAAGCCCAAATCGGAGCTCCTCAATCGCCGCAGACGTCAGTCGCCGTGCGAACCTTGTCGCGATCGGACTTGTGTGAGCGGAATCACCCCGGAGAACTGCCCATCGTCGTCGTCATCTCAACATGCTGCTGATGCCTAATCTTATCGCCACCCTCACCGTGGGCCTGTGCGTCTGCCTCTGCTTCGGACCGGGCCCGGTGGAATCGCGCACGCGTCCCAAGAACCTGGTGGATAAGAAATTGGTCACAATCTATGGCAGCACACCGCATGTGGAGGCACTTCTAGGACCCGGACGTCCCACGCCCGACACCTACAAGACGCTGCGGAGCGCCTTCTTCCGCTACGAGGAGTCGCGCTCTTTGGGCCATGACCTCGAGCTAACGTCGCGTGAAACCAAGGCCAATGAGACGATCATGAAGGCTAAGATCCATGAATACTCGGAGGGTTTGATCACGCCGCATCTCTTCAACCCCGCCCAGCACATCTTCGATGTCTTGGAGGGCATTGAAAAGACCGATCTGTTCCAGCTGCTGAAGAAGATGCCCAAGGGGGCAGTGCTCCATGCCCATGACACTGCCCTGTGCAGCACCAAGGCCATCATAAAGCTGACCTACTACGATGACCTCTATGCCTGCCAGCAGACCGGGGACCTGGCCATCTCTGCCCTACGGTTTGCCAAGCAGTCGCCGGAGGCTCGGCCGGACTGCCAGTGGAGTCTGCTCGCGGACTTGCGAACGAAGTACACAGCCGACAAGGTCGATGAGTATCTGGAGGAGCATCTCACCCTGTATCCCACCAAGAAGTTTGAGGATAACAACGCCGCCTGGTCTACCTTTATGACCATCTTCAACCTGCTCGATGGCCTGGTGATGTATGCTCCCGTTTGGGCGGATTACTACTACAGCGCCTTGGAGGAGTTCTACGAGGATGGAGTCTTGTACCTGGAGTTCCGTTCCGTGGTGCCAACGGTAAGGGGAACCTAGGGATTTTGTGTAGTATTTGTTCTTATATGTGACATCTCCTGCAGCTCTACGACTTGGAGAGCACTCAGTATACTCCCATGGACACGATTCGCATCTATGTGGAGACTTTGGAGAAGTTCAAAGAGGCCCATCCCGATTTCATTGGCTCCCGAATGATCTACGCTCCTATTCGGAATACCAACTCCCAGGGGATGATTGCGTATATTGAGACTCTAAAGGAGATCCAGGTAAGAGCTTACTTCAACACCTTTTTAAGAGAAGTATCTTAAGGATTTCCTCATCCACCCACAGGCTAAATACCCCGACTTTGTGGCTGGCTTCGATTTGGTGGGCCAGGAAGAGCTAGGGCGGCCTCTGAAGGATTACATTGACGAGCTGCTGGCTGTGCCGGAGGATATTGACTTCTATTTCCATGCGGGCGAGACCAACTGGTTCGGTTCCAGCGTCGATGAGAACCTCATCGATGCCATTTTGCTGGGAACGAAGAGGATTGGCCATGGTTTTGGACTGGTCAAGCATCCGGTGGTGCTGGACATGCTGAAGAAGCTGAATGTGGCCATCGAGGTGAACCCGATCTCGAACCAGGTGCTCCAGCTGGTCACGGACTTCCGGAACCATCCTTGTTCGCACTTCTTCGCCGATGGCTATCCAGTGGTGATCTCTTCGGACGATCCATCCTTCTGGAAGGCCACTCCCTTGACCCATGACTTTTACATTGCCTTTCTGGGCATCGCCTCGCAGCACTCGGATCTGAGGCTCCTCAAGAAGCTGGCCCTCAACTCCCTTCAGTACAGTTCGCTGTCGGGAGATGCCCAGTTCGAGGCCCTGGAGAAGTGGCAGGTGAAGTGGGATCAGTTCATCGCCGATGTCAACGAGGAGGCCTCCAATGGGGGAACCTCATTACAGCAGATCGATTGACTAGCACGGGTGGTGGCGGCGCTTCTGGTCCTGATCTCTGTCCTTAGGCGCTAGTCGGTCCTCCCTTTCGCATCCTCAGACTACTACTGCATCCTCATTATCCATGCCCACAGCCAGTATCTATCCCAATATCGTTGTAAGGTAATTGTTATGGATTAGTCTTTAGTTAAACGTAAGACCCAACCACCTGTGTGACGACCAAAAGCTGGTTAAAGGATGAAGTCGCAAGGCTCGTCTGCATACCGTAAGCAATAAAGAACCCGTTTTGGTCGTAGCCAAAAATGAGAATGCAATTTATTGTATGGAAAGAGGCCCAGTCCTTGCCTAATCCTAATGAGTCTGCCTAAGAGATGGTAGAGTGAGTGTTGATCATGGAGAATTATTCAAGGGTTATATTTAAGGCTTATGATTTCCCAAATCAGGATATGCGAATTCCCATAGATCCCAATTCTCGTTACCATAATCCTTAATTTGCAGTCACGTCGCCATCTCCAACGCAGGATGTAGAGTGCACTCTGAGGCTTTTTCTTGGACCGCATAAATCTCGCATTGCATTTGGCTGTGCGTCGTCGAGTGGATGCGAAATTTTAATGAATATGCGCTTTAGGGTCCTTGAGGCACCCCTAAAACCACGAATCGTCCGTCACTCCGTCGGCTTGTAGCTGCTTTGAGCTCGAAACTGCTGCAAATGTTTCAATTTTACGTGCCACTGTTTAGTGCCTTGGCTGCCGGGAGGAGGTAGCGGGATTCGTTCGATTTTGATTCGGTTGCCAGCCGTAATGAGCTAGCTGGAGTTTTATGGGGCCAGCGGTGGATGCAGCCAGGTTTCGGCCCCTGCTGGCATGTATGGGCGACCATAAAATTAATGGCATGGCTGCGAGCCAGGACATGTGCGAGGTCGATAGTGCTGCCAAAGAAAAACTAAACAAAAATCGAACTCGAAAGAATAGAAATAAACACAAGAATTAAGTCAAAGAGCATGCAAACGATTTTATGCTCGAAAGATTCTAGTTCAAGCTTAAAAAATGTATCTACTTTTGCTTTGATAAAAATAATAAGATAAAATTCAACCAGTAAGTGATCTAAAAAAATCAGATTTTTTGCATTTAATGATCCCTAAAGTCTTTTTTATATTTTTTAAAACCCTAAATATATGCATTAGAGTTCATTTTGAGAGGCTTTCCGTCTCTCAGCTCTCCTGAAAATAGCTAATACCTCAGCACTGTGGCCATATATCTGGCCAGAGCCCTGGCAGCCTCATCAATTTGATGTCGTGCACATTTAATGTGGTGTTGAGGGCGCGCGCGGATGCATAAAAAACCAAACGAAAGCAAACCGAACCAAAGAGCGGGCCACGTTCCCGAATCGCGATCCAACGAGGCCCATAAATTACTAATAAAAGCCGCCAGAATATGCGTCAGTACATGTGCGTGTGTAGTTCGCGAGGTTCGCGGCTTTTTAGTGTGTTAAAGCGGAAATGCGTTGGCCGCCATTTTGTGGGGTTTGGAGTGGATGAGTGGCAGAGGCGCTAACAAATGTGCGGCCTATTGACACATCCGGCGACGCCGAGTGACACATTTTCACGGGGTAAATAAATTGTGTAAATCACATCACACACACGAAATCCCAAACAGAATTTCTTTTTTCAGAAACTGAGTGGGTCAGCAGTGAAAGTGATCCTTTCCTGAGATATGACAGTCACTTTAGCTTCACAAAATTCTTTAAAACATATTTCCATGAATTTAATGATTGAATGATTAACATTTTCCCAAAAAGAAAAACAACACTGTGATTTCTCTTATATATTCGCATTTTATTTACTTGAACATCGCCTGCTCACACGAATAACTCTGACGCTAGCTAAGAGTTGACTTACATCGATATACACTTGATATGGGTGGTGGCTAAGCTTCGCTCGTTACATGGCCTAAAATCAGAGAACTCGTTCGGGATATTTTCGGGGATATGTCTGGGGTTGTGGTTTGGTTCAACGAAACTATTATTACGGCGTCCTGGCCTCGTTATGCCAGCTAAATTCATTTAGCAAGCCTAGCTTAGGTCCTCAAGCAGAGCCCTATACGTATGTACGTGTAGATCGGAATACAAGTGAGTATATAGCACAGTTATAACTTGAATGCACAAGAATTTTTAGCATTTGCTCTTTTGCAGTGTTTTTAAGCCGGTTTACATCTAAGTTATTTTAAAACTAAGCCAGCCAATATCAAAAAATATACTGCAATGGGAGTGTATTATCTTGGCATGTTTTGTCTGTGCCGATCAGGAATCTGGTTAGAAAAATTAAATATTAGACCAAGTTTCATATAAAATATTTCAGAGAAAATGATTCCTTAAAATATTTCATTTTTAAGCTTAAGAATGAAATAAATTTAAGGCAACAATTCAGTTTCACCTTAAAGAAAAAAATGTCTGAAAGTGAAATATCCAAAACAGATTCGTGTTCAGTTTGGCAAAATCTTCTAAAAACACTACACTTCCATTCCAATATATTTCCGAAGCTCTAATTCAATCGGCCAGTTTTACTTTAACCATTTATACGTTATTATTGGGCTGCAATTTTCATTCAAATGTTTTTCTGAAAATTCTTTCATTAGCATATAATTTATTTCATTTCTTCTTTTCGCGTTGTTGTGTATAGATGCTTGCAAAAATATTTGTTATATTCGGCTTGTGTTCCACTCGCATTTTATATTTTTTTGTTCCTTACGCCCTTGGTTTAATCCTAACCCTATTATATCGTTCACATACCTAAACTTACTGCCTCGATATGTTCAAATCCTAAACCAACGTTTATTTTTCCTTTACAATCTTAACCATCCATGGGAACCAATGGGGGGCCCTAAGTATCGCTATGCTGTACAAATCTTAGAGTCTACGCCTTCCTAGATATCCTCTGGATCCGATCAGAGCCAGTATATTGTATTATTGGGTTCTTCCAGCTTTAGCGCTATGTGAGTTGCTGCCAGCGGTGTTGGTGTTGCTCCTGCTGATAGTGCTGCTGCTCCCGAAGCTTCTCGGCCTTCCAACTGGACTCGCCCACGCCCAAGGGATATGGTATAATATCGGGCTGTTGTTCCGAGGACGAGTTGTCCACCTCATTGCGGTCACTGTCCATGTTGTGGTTATTATTACTGCTGTCTGGCACAGCCACAGCCACATTCTCTTCGTTGTCTTCTGGCTCATTTGGCTCGCCATTAATTTCGTGGTTCCGGCCGCCATTGCGAGTATTTTCGAAATTGTAATAACCATATTTATTTGTGTTAGACATGTCGTCGCTGGTGTGGCTGTTGCTGCTGTCGTTGCCCTTGTCCTGGCTGCAATGCTGTAAGCCAGAAAGAAAGTTGTGAAAATTTAATATAAACTCGGCAATGCAAATATTTTGGTTTTCAGAAATGATTAATTAAATTCTAGTCGCTGGGTTAATGGATAAAATTTCTGCGGTACTATAAGTTATATCTATCAGATAAATAATATTTAATATCAATAATAAAATGTGTAAGAGCAGTAGAAAAAATAGTTCATAGCTAAATATTCATGGATAAATATTCAAACAAAGGAATATCAGTTAGCTTTGTTCAACTTTTGAGTAGTTCAAGTAAACAAAATAATATACAAAAAATGTTTAAAATAAAATATATAAGTTTCTTTGATAGTTATAGGATAGTCTTTCTTGGTACCTTTTCAGAAATATCTACTGTATTGATAACCCGCTATCGCCATAGTTTATAGATTATTTGTTTCGGTCGATTTACTGAAGTGTTTTTTTTTTTGCTTGTCACCTAGATAAGGTTAAGGTACCACAAGAACCTCAAGATGCACTTGAAAACCATGTAACGAGTGCAAAATAAAATATAAACAAAAAGTTGCAAGGAAAATAGATAATGCAAGCAATTAAACCTTTTGCATTTTAAAGTAAATATGTGAGAATGCAAAATGTGAAATCATTGATAGCTATGGTAAGAGCTTCTTGGCCACATATCAGCTTAGCATATATATTTTATTCATTATGCTTAAATGTAAACAATAAACTACATTCAGCAATAGATAATATAAAACCACAAGAACCCTGGACTACTTTGATATGACACTAAATCTTGAATATAAAAGGCAGCAGTTCCTCGACTCTCAACACAATTTGCATTTATGCAAACAAGCTTTTAGTGCGCTTAAAAAAATTTGAATACAATAATAATGACTTCCTGTGCAGTGGGAAACGTTTTCTCAAAAACCAAGGAGACCACCAGAATTGTGATTATCGGCGCAGGTCCTTCTGGCATTGCGGCTGCCACAAAACTCCTCGAAGAGGGATTCCGCAATGTTCAGCTCTTCGAGGCGGAAGATCGCATTGGTGGCAGGATCAAGACTGTGCCCTTTGCGGATAGCTTCATCGATCTGGGTGCCCAGTGGTGTCATGGCGAGCAGGGCAATGTGGTCTTCGAGCGAGTCAAGGATCTGGATGTGCTAGACAGGACAGCGGAGCAGTCCCTACACTTTGTGCGTTCCAACAAAGAGATTCTGTCCGACGAACAGACCAAACGTCTGAAGGAATACGTGGACGCCTTTGAGGTGAATTACGATTGGGAGGGATCCGTGGGCGATAGCTTCACCAATAACTACTGGAACACGGTGGGCAAGGACCTGGACCGAACCATTGCCAAGGAGGCTCTAACCGCTATGATGAAGCACGTCTGCAGCTCGGATGCCTGCGACCATCTGTTCGAGCTCTCGCCAAGGAACTATAGGAATTTCCACCTTGCCGGCGGCGATCAAAATCTCAGCTGGCGGCGCAAGGGCTTCTGGTATTTCCTGAGTCTCCTGCTTGAGGCCAAAGCGGATCAGCCGGGGGATCAGGGTTGCCTCAAGGGACATGTGCACCTCAACAGGAGAATAGCCGAGATTAATTGGAAGGGCAACGGTGAGCTGACACTTCGGTGCTGGAATGGAGAGATTGTCACAGCGGATCATGTCATCTGCACCGTCTCCTTGGGTGTCCTCAAGGAGAAGCATGAGAAGCTATTTGTTCCAGCTTTACCTTTGGCCAAGGTGCGAGCCATTGAGGGACTCAAGCTGGGCACCGTCAACAAGTTCATAATGGAGTTTGAGAAGCACCCGTTCCCGGAGAATCTGAACAACGTTGCCATACTCTGGCTGGAGGCTGATCTCCTCGAGCTGCGCGGCTCGGAGTTCTTTTGGCTGGAGAGTGTCTGTAGCTTCCATCGCGTGGACAGGCAGCCCAACCTGCTGGAGGGTTGGATCATCGGCGCCCATGCCCGGCACATGGAGACCCTGGGCGAGGAGAAGGTCCTCGAGGGCCTCCTCTGGCTCTTCCGAAAGTTCTTTGCCTTCGATGTGCCCCGGCCGAAGCACTTCATTCGCACGCAATGGCACTCCAACCCGAACTTCCGTGGCAGCTACAGTTTCTATCCCACCCATGCCGATGACTTGAGGACAGGACGCACGGATCTGGCTTCACCTCTGGTGGATGTGACCAACGGAAGACCAAGGGTGCAGTTTGCTGGTGAGGCATCCAGCGGAAATCACTGGGCCACGGTCCACGGGGCCACTGAGTCGGGATGGCGCGAGGCAGATCGTCTTATAGATTTCTACAAGGCCAAAGCTGAAAACTAAATCATACAAACTTAGCTAATTGGAATATTGAGCCAAAGAATTTATTAAAAAAATATATAATTAATCTTTAAGAATTTGAAATTAAATTGGCGTCTTAAAGTACGCAAAGATATAATTTGCAACATTAATGCATTGGAAATTAAATATTTAACCTTGCTAGAATTTTATTTAAATTGGTAATAACGTTTATATCATTCCATTCTTTCGATTAATAAATATTTAAATAAATTTCTCGAAAAACCAAGCCACAAAACTTGTATTAAAAAGTTAATATTCCTCTCAGTTTGAAAACAAAACTAATGCAAATGTGTTATATAAACCAGGCTTAAATTTGTTTAGAAACAACAAAGTGCTTTCCTTTCCCTATAACTAACCAATTTAGCACCCACTTTCCACATCCCCAAGTAAATAAAACACCTGAGAATACAGAACTACAATTTCACGGAATTTAATCCACTCACAAAGCGAAGGATGCCAGCGTGCCTTTGCATAAAGGAATCCCCAACTAAACCCATTTAATCCCGGCTTCAGTGAGTTAGTTGTACAATTAAGCCGACTGCTCCATCTCCACTCCGGGGCCATGTCAGCAGGAGTGTCGACTCCAACTGTCAGCCACTTAGCATCCGGCCTGGATCCCTCAATCCCCGCCACGATTTCCATGCCGTGCAATCAGCAAACACGGAGAAATACTTTGCCAGTCATAACAACCATTACCTGGGCCATAACATAAGTCCTGGCAAAGACGGAACAGGAACAGGAACAGGAACACGAACAGGAGTAGGATAGGACAGGACTGGACAGGACATTGGCTAGGCAAATGTGTGTGTCCTTTGGTCAAACAGAGACTTGTTTAACATTGTCACTCGAGGAGTCACACGGGCACGTGGATGAGAATGGCTGCACTGAGGCGAATTAATTTAAACAAATTTATACTGACCAATGACCAATTTTTGAATTAAATTGGTTATTTTTATATAACATTTTAATACATACAAATTAACACAAAGCCGCTTTTCGAATTGAATTCATGCATTTTGGACTTAGTTATGCATTTTTAAAATTATGATTTTTCCTTAAATATTACTTGACCTTATAGGTGTTCATGTTAATGGCCTTCATAGGGGCATAAATATACATATATTGCCAAATGTCATAGGAACTGATTTATAACGTTCATATATTTCTTTATTATAGAAAAAAAACAGCCACGGAAAATGTATTATTCAAGTATTTAATTCTTGAAAATGTATTTATTTGGTTTTTAAAATCTACAGTTTCTCAACCAATTTTAAAACCGCAAAATCATGCATTTTATATCAGATTTATTTTACCCACCCTATTAAATTTCTATTATTTCATTAGACACATTTTTCCCGCATGCATTGTTGGGCTACCAAAAACCACACATCCGGCTGGCTAGACACCGATGGCAACGATGGGTCTAACGACTGTCGCTCCTGCAGCGCATTAACCAAGGGATTGGTAAGGGGATTGGTATGGAGATGGGTGCAGGGATATGGGGACACTGGGATGTGGACACGTTCAGCTGCAAAGCTACAACAGATGTGGCCAACTTGTAGTCGGGACCAGCCCGCCTTCGACTGGAAGGGCGACAAAGTCGCATATGTAATTGGGAGCTGGTGGCCTAGGAGGATGAGCCAGGAGCAGATGAACTGGGAGCAGATATGACTACGACCACCAGGGCGACAGGCAAACAAACAAACAAATACAAACACACAAAAGCAGACAACGAACACTGAGGGGAAAAATATGTACTAAGCCATTAACTGAAATACATTTAGACTTTAAAATGATGTTTTTATAGGCAAAGAATATGTCACATACTTTAATTTTCAAAGGATATTTATGGGTTTATACTTAATTTTCAAAAATGTAACAGCAATTTATTGAAATTATTAGGAATATCTATGCTATTCAGTAAATTATACAAATTACAAGTTTACAAGAACCAACGTTTTTTTAAGGGCAGCTTAATGTAGGTCATTAAATTGTGACTGAGCTTTTATAAAGGCAGCTAAATGTAGGTCTTTAAAGTGTACCTTGAAGTCCTTATAAAACTTCCCAGAACAGTCTTGGTGAATACTTGAAAGGATTTCAGTTTAGAAAACACTTTCTGACTTCTACGAATTCTTCTCGCGGTGTATAGGAGTGCAGCAGAAGGATAAAACAGCCGCTCACATCGGAGCAAAGGAAATTTTGAATGTTCTGGCCCCGGCTGAGCATAAATTTGAATTTTCAACATGGCCAGGCAAAGTGCTTCTCTGTGCCACCGCCACCCCCTGGCAATTGTTGGGCGAGAGAGCATTTTGCATGGCCAGAGCTTCCTTCACTGATCTCCAGCTCCACCTCCTTTTCCTAGTGCTACTCCTGTTGTGCCGCTGTGGTTTTTGTGGCCATCCTTGGTCTGGTTGGCCTTTGGCCTGGCCTGCGTTTTCGCAGCACCAGAGATAGTCGCAATGTGCTAAACTGATTTCCGCCCCTCTGTATACATATATCTATTCCGCACGTAATCTGCAAACTTTTGCATGTGTGAGACCTCTCTGACCACGCCCCCTCCCAGTCCCAGACCCGCCCCTTTTTCCCGAATGTGCGAGTGTGTTTGCTGAAAATGTTGCCCCGAAAAACTGGCGCAATTACAATGTTGTTTGCCCGGCTCGCTGCAAATGAGTTGGTCAACATGTTTGGCTTTTATTTGGCTTAGCCTACTATACCATATATGTACATTTTTTTTTTTTTTGTCGTAGAAACAGCAGGGCTTGAAATTTAAAGATCTGTATACATATGCTTAAAATGGAGCAGGCTTTACTGCCGTTCAGTGGATCTAAAAACAAATAAAGAAACTGATATGTTGTGTCTGGGTTAAGCCATTAAAATTGGCTACAAAATATAAACAAACTTGTTGTGGAAATGATTTTTTATTGTCAGTCCAAGTTATTTCCTTTTTATGATTCAGAAGTTTATTCACTGACTTGAGGGATGTAGGAAAAATATAAAAAATTGTGCTTGTTTTAGGCACTGGGTAAAATAAAATAGTTATAGAAAATAGTAGACAATTTACTGTTCAAATAATTGGCTGCCGATTTTAAAAATTAAATTAACTACGTGAAAAAACTTTAAAATATTGGGTTGCTATTACAGAGCTTTTTTTAAGAAGGCTTATAATCTGATATATTAAGAATCATAAATAAATATATGTTTTAATAAGGTACTCGTTGAATATGTTTTATAAAACGTTGGAGAAATGTTTATATAAGGATTAGTGCCCATTTTGTATAAAATATCCCACTAATGGCGCGATCTTTAAATTTTATCTAATCTTAGACATAAATATACCCCACGATAAGGAGTAAAAAAATTTGAAATCATTGATAAGATTATAGATTTTATTTTAACAATATTTAAGCCATAGATTGTGGTTTAAAAAACTTAATCGTAAGGGTTGTTTAGCTTCTAATAATTTTTGTTGTGTTTGGCACTTAACAAGTTTTGTCTTAAATTTTAAATACGAAATACACAAGTGCACATACGTAATATTTTGCATTTTGCTATAAGTTTGAAAGCGTTGCAAACTTTTAACTAGGTATTATTATAATACCCTGGTGAGGTTTAAAAATAACTTTCGTTATGAGAAACAAAGTTTGAGATAATTTCATTAGGCAATTTATTTAAATTAAAAGTAAACTGTACAAATCTTATATTTTTATCAATAATAATAGGATATAGAAAAGCGTTAAGAGCTTGATTAAAAAAATAAATGCGGGTATAATTACAATTAATTTTAAAAGCGGATCAAATCGATTCTACCTTTTTTTTTTGTATTAAGCCAATAAAGCAAAGTATAAATTAACTACTTTCTTTTTTCCTTCTGCTCTCAATTTTTTTGATGCTCCGTTTGCTCGTTTAGGGCTTCCCTCGAGGTTAACTCCTTCACAGCATGGCTAACCCTGCTTCCTGAAATCCTTCCTCACAGGTGAGCTGTCCTCGACCTGTAGTAGGTGTTCAGGCGATCCGCCTCGCGGAATCCCGTCTCCACGGCACCATGAACTGTGGAATAATAGTGCTTGTGGGAGGACTCGCCGGCGAACTGGAGTCTCGGCCTGCCGCCCCCATCCAGCAGTGGGGCCTCCAGGTCCCACGCTCCGGTGTGCAGCTCATCCGTGTACGTGGAGCGGAAGGTGTAGCTGCCACGGAAGCTTTGATTCGCATTCCATTGAGTTCGCAGCATCCGCTTGGGTGGCGGCATCTCGAAGGGCAGGAACTTGCGGAAGAGCCAGAGCAAACCCTCCTCCACCTTTTCCTCGGTAAGCGTCTCCATGTGCCGGGCATGTGGACCGATTATCCAGCCCTGAAGAATCCTTGGCTGCTTGGACACTGGATAGAAGCCGAACACACTTTCCAGCCAGAAGAGCTCGGAGGCGCGCAGCTCATCCAGATCCTCCTTCAGCCAGAGGCAGTTGAAGGCAGGCCAGTCCCTGGGCAGCGGAGGATGCTCAAACTCCAGGAAAAACTTATCCACGGTGCCGAGTTTGAGTCCTTCGATGGCTCGCACTTTGGCCAAGGGGAGTCCTGGCATAAATAGCTCCTTATGTTGAGCCTTGAGAACTCCCAGGGAGACGGTGCAGATGACATGATCTGCCGTGATGACCTCTCCGTTGCAGCAACTTATGATTACCTCATCTTCTCCCGACCAGTTGATCTGGGAGACTCTTCTATTAAGCTGCACGCGTCCATTCAGGACACCCAGATCCTCCGGCAGATCACTCTGCTGCTCCTGTCGAGCCTTCATGAGCAAACGCAGGAAGCTCTTGTAGCCCTTGTCCCGCCAGTTGAGCAGGAGTTCACCCTCGCACAGCCAGTAGTCCAGATGACCTTTCGCGGAAACCTCGTACAGGTGATCGGCTGCCTCCACGGAAGCCTCGAATTTGTGAAAGACTTCCAGGAATTCCTTGGCAATGGTAAGATCTATGGGGGGCATGGTGGCCAGCTCCTTCCAGAATTTCTGGTTACAATAATCACCCAGGGTACCCGTGAAGTCCAAGAGTTCTGTTTGCCGGTCCGGTATGGATTTGAATGCTATACTCTTCAGCTGATCCGCTATATGGTCGGGCAGCACCTCCTTGTTGGATCGTACGCACTTAAAGGTCTCGTAGTGATCCTCCGTGGCCTCCAAGAGATCCAAATTCTTGACTGTCTCGTAGACAATGTTCTTCTTCTCGCCGTGACACCACTGACCGCCCAGATCGACGACACTATCTGCGAAGGGTATGGTGTGAATGCGGCCACCAATGCGATCCTCGGCCTCCAGGAGCAGGACATTCTTGAAACCCTGTTCCAGGAGACGCGTGCCAGCCGCAATGCCAGCGGATCCTGCCCCGATTATCACAATCCGAGCGTTTTGTTTAGTTTTGCCAAGCAGACGTAGCGATGTGGCACTCATGTTAATCGTTTTTATTTGTTTAAACTATTTAATTTATTGTGAAATGTACAGACCGCCCGTGGTCTTTCACCAGCAACGCTTGAGAGTCAACTAATTTGAGTTTCTCTTGCTCACAGTTGGCGCGGTCTTTGATTTTTCGCTCTTCACTGCATTTCTCTCTTTATTGTAGTTTATCGCGCTGTCCCTCAATGTTTATGGTTCTCCCCGATAAGTTCTAGCTGATAACACAAATTTGTTGCTTTTGGCAATATTTTATTTACATTGCCGGCATTATGTCAATGCAGTTAAGCGGTGAATTCACTATCAGAAATTATTATTAGCCCGCAAAGAGAAACAGTTCAAAGGGGGAGAGCGAAGGTAAGCCTCAAAACTAGTGGAGAAGAGAACGCGCAACATTCTCTTATCTATCGCTCTTCTTTTGCTAACACGGCTCTCTTAGCACATGGACTAAAAAATATACATATAGTGCTCTTGCATTGTGTTGTTTATTTTGCATTTAAGTTAGCCTACGTAAAATACGTTTCAGAAAAAAAAAAATATGTTTTCAATTGTGACATTGTTATTTTTATAAATTTATACAAAATGTAATTATTTAAATTCTTTTTTTTTTTTAAATATTAAATAACTCTTTTAAAGAGTTTTAAATAAATATATCTGATCTGAGAAATATCTGATTTTTATTTTTGCAATTTTCATATGAAGACTCCTAATTTCAATTAAAATAATGTTGAAAATTTGTTGTTTGTTTAAATAAAAATGATTTTCTATGACTTATTTACAAAGCCTATTTAAATTTGTTTACACACTTAAGGGTGTTTTTAGGTAATTAGGAAAGAGAAAGATAATAGCAGCAATTAGCAGGCACATTTTTTTAAAATATGGTTCCTTTAAGGGAATAATTTTTTAGTTATATAAAAATATTTAAGTACCAATAAAATTTAATTTAACATATAATTATAATATGTTTACAAGCTAGGTATGCAAAATCTTAGAGCTTCGAGGAAAATTGTACAACCAAAGTAAAATTCTGTTAGCAATACCAGAAACACATCGATCGCTTAGATCCTTTTAGGCCATCAAATCTCAGTTACAACGATTGAAAACTCTTTCGCAATCGACTGTCATTGCTGCAATACTCCATTTGGCAAAACCATTCAGAGCCCCGATAAAGGACACAAACCAAAACAAAAGGTATCACTTTGGGCCCCCCACACACATAGACATGAACCGAGTACAAAATGTTTTCATTCGGTTTGACGGTGGCGCAGTGGCACTACCAACGCTCCTTTGATGAATGTATTCATAAAAATCCAATCATTGCAATTGCACAGCGAAGGCAGAGACATTCAAGATGAATTCGCCAAAATAATGGGAAAACACAACAGACAGCTGGGCGCAGCAGGCGAACCTAAAAGCGAATGTCCCGCCTCCACCCATTCGCCGGCATTTATTCGCACACAAAACATCTCGCAACAAAAAAATTGCAGCAATAATTTTTTTCTTTCGTTTTTTTTTCGGAAAACAAAACCCACATTTGTGCATAGACTGGGGAGAGAATAAACATAGTTGTGGGAAATAAATTGGCAGTAGGGAAGACTAGTTGTTACTTAGTTTTGAACATTTTTAGGGATTGAAAATCAATTTTTAAAATATTTAATAAAGCATTACAAGTTCCTAGTAAAGAGTAACTTTAATTGAAAATTGTTTACAAATCTTGCTAATCTTAAAATTAATTTAAAACTTGTAATGAAATATATTAAACCTACGCTGGCAATTTTAAATCAATTTCTAATTACAAACTGCACTTTTCCCCAAAGAAATTTCAAACAACTGACAAACCCCATCATGCAACCTCTGCTCCCCAAACAAGGGGTATTCCTTCCTCCCCAGCACATTTACAACAACAAAAGATGCGATTAAAATGACAAGTGAAAGCAATTTTCGTGCATCTGCTACGAGGTGGGTATGAGAGGAGGAAAAATCTGGAAAATCCTGAGGAGAAAATGATTGTGAGGTAAGGACACGACCGAATGATTGCCTGAAAAGGCATGCGAATACGGTTGGCCAGTGTAATATGACAATGTTTAAGGGACCGATGCTGCTGCAAGGACAAAAGCCAAGGAACAAGGAAGAACGAACCCCTACCCGAAACCCGGCTGGCTACTCACATTCGTGCTGCATTCACATTTCAGTATCCATTCGACGGCAATGAATTTATTCTCGATTTGTATCTGATGTGATTGCAGGAATTCCTGATCGATTGGCTCCAAGGCGACCGTATCCCATAACTGTGCATTCTCCGGCAGGTCCTTCAGCCCCTCCTGCTCCTCCTCCTTCTCCTCATCCTCCCCATCGTCGTAGTAGTCCTCCGCATCCTTGGATCTTTGCTGCTCCTTCAGTTGCCTTTTTCTGGCCTTTTCCCGCTGTTGTACGTAGTTAATTGGATCGACAGCATTTAAGGGACACAACAGCTCGACCTGAAGCGGCAAAAAATGGGAAAAAATTGAGAAAAAATTTGGGGAAAAATAAAAGAGAACGATTGTAAACAGATTGAAGATGTAAGGAGTTGAAATCTCAGCCGAGAGAGAGGATTTCTTGTTCCTGGAAAGAAATTCAATTGGCAGGACCGGAGGTGTTAAATTGATTTTGACTTCTGGCCAGCATTTGACTTTTAATTTTGCTGCCATTTGGGCATTGCTGTTTCCCTCTCCTCTCTCTCTCTCGGTAAATTGACGTTTTAATGCAATTTGCTTTTTAATTAAAACTAAAAGGCAGAAGGCAAGAGCCAATAAACTAAGCTAAAGCGCCATTGGGATGTTCTGTTGCCTTCGGGGTATTGCCGACTTGGGTATATCCTGTCAATTATTACACTTTTGTATAACATTTGTTTTGGCCTTGTGAATAATTTAATTGGGAATATTTAAGTCTCGGTCAGCCGCAGCCTACATTCGTGAATGAATAAATGATCAAGAATGCCTAATGTGAGTTGATTATGCTAGGAAATTAAATTTAGTAAAAATAGTAGCTTGTTAGGATGATTTTTAAATTATTTGTATGCTTTGCTACATTTTTGTTAAAAAGATATTTTAACGTATAACATTTAATTCATTTGATTTTTGTTTTGATCAATACTATACTAAAACTCTTTTAAAGGTAAAAGTTCCTATTTCAAAATTCAAGCAACTCAAACTATAAAATTCTCCTACATTAATACAAGCTATTAAAGACTACTTTCAATAATTATGTAAAAAGTATGTAAGTTTCTGAAAAGTCAGCTTAAACCTGATCCTTCTTCTCCACTGAAGATGTTTGATATTTCCAGGGCATCAATTGCAATTGAACCTATGTATAGCTGCAGCACAAAAGCAGCACCTTTTAATGCCTTTCGATAGGATTGCATTCAAATTAGCTGTAATTTAATTGCAACAGACAAATAGCAAATAAACAATCAAGGATGCTGGAAATTTGCATTCCTGGCGATGCGCAAGAGCAATGGAAATGGCAAAAAAAGCTAAACTCAATCCGTGGATATTTTCCATCCCCTCTTTAGGCGGCGGACTTAAGGCTCAGACCGTCTTAGCCCCGTTCGCCACTTGTCAGGTGGCGCAGGACATACATACTGTATATACATAGTCTCTGGCGAATCCCCTTCCTGCTCCTTACCTGTATCGTGGTGGAGACCGCCGGGGCACAGCACTTGACCCCGCGATGGCAGCGCCCACAGAGCTTCGGTCGATACAGCTTACGGGAGATGCACTCGCCCAGCCGGATCCTGGCCGGACCCAGGCGCTGGATGCTCCGGCACTCGTGGCCCTTCTACGCCGGACAAGATAGGGTGGGAAATGCAAAGAAATTGTGAAAAATCAGTTTTCAATGATTATAATTTCAGTCAGAAGCTTGCCACATATTAAAGGAGTCATTTCTGAGCCTATAAATCATATATGTTCATGATCAGCATCAACAGCTGAGTCGATTTAACTACATGAACGGAGCAAAAAATTTTTTATAATTTTGTAAAATTTTATAAGGGGCAAATTAAAATTAAAATTTTTAGAAATGTTTAAAAATATTAATGAAAAAAACAATATAAAATGAAGTATTCAGATTGTTTTACGCAAAAAAAAAAAACTAACACAGAACAGCTTTTTGTATTGAAATTAATTAATGAATTTACTTAGTTATGCTTTTGTTCTTATTTTATTTTTAAAATAAATTATCAAATAAACATATCGATAACTACCGATTTAAGGAACACAAATATTTTTGGTCTTTTTGAGGACATTACAGGCAGTGATTGTCAAATGTCATTTGTTTTCCGATCCAACACAATCTTAATTAATGAAAATGAAAGATTAAAGAAATTTGAAATTATATAATTAGTCAATTTAAAAAAAAGCTATTTTTGCACTTCATTAAAAATTATTAAATTTGTCAAATTATATTCTTTATTCAATTTCCAAGTTTAGTTTAGTTAGTTAGTTATGATCTGCAGGGGTATGTGAACTCTGGCCTCCCGAATCTAGTTTTCTAGTTGTATAATTGAACCCCCCAAAGTGAGATAGGGATACTTACTCGTATCCTGTGGGCTGGCTCCGCTTGATGATGATTATGATGATGCTTATGAATATGATGGGGCTGCGTTTGCGAATGGGAGTTGGTCTTCGAGTGGTGAAACTTTCGCTTGGGCATTATTGGGTGGTGGCTCCAACTCCTACTATGGCTCCTACTCCTCTTATTGTCCACAAAGTCGTCCTTGTCGCACCTGCGATTCTCGCAGAGCCGCAAATTGCTCAGTTGATGGCAGCCCGCGTGCGTGGAGGTGTGCCTCGTGGCGGTGCCAAGGCCACAGCTCCTGCTGCAGTCCGTCCAGTTGCCGCTGGTGGTGCTGTTGTGGCAGGTGGCGTAGACTGCAATGGAACGGAGGGGATTTCGATTACTAATGAGCCAGCTCTAGATCGGAAAAAGTCATTAAGCATTGCTGAATATAAATACTGCATTTTGTTCTTTTAGAATATTTACAACAACATTTATCAGCTCTCAAAGTGTCAGCTCTCATTTTATAAGTATCATTGAAATTGAATTCAAGTTGGAAACTTGGAAATACGACAGCATACAAAATATTTGCACAAAAAGATGAGCTCCAAAAAATCCGACGACGGTGAGTTATACCTCGTGGGAGATTGGCAGAAACTGAAGCTACTCCTGTGGAAAAATTGGGTACTTCAGAGGAATCAAAAAATCCAGTTTCTGGTAACTCTGATAATTCCCTTAATATTTATAATTCTTTTCCTGATCATGCGCATCATGGCTACTACCGACCGGGTGCCAGAGGAACGTTACACGCCCGTGCCCATAGATAACATGACGTATTTAGAGGAAGAGAGGCTTCTGCAAAGCAATAGCTACAAGGGATATCTCTGCTATACACCGGACACGTCGGAAAATGCTGCTATATTGGAGACTGCGGCCAGTTTTCTGCTCCTTAATGGTACTCGTCCCTATGAAAGTGCCATAAGTATGGAAAGAGACCTGTTGAAGCACAATTTTCTGGCCGGTGTGGAGTTTGGGGAGTACAATGGTCTCGGTGAGGGTAGCAGGTTTCCCATTAACTTGACCTACAGCCTTCGGTTTCCCAGTGAACTCCGATCGTCACCGCGCTGGGCCGTCTCAACCTGGAAGACGAGAAATCTATTTGTAAGATCCGACAGGGTCGGGCCACGCCTACCTGGTATACCCGATGGCGGCTCTCCGGTGGGTTATGTCCGGGAGGGATTCCTTTCGATTCAGCACGCGCTTACCTTGTCCTGGCTGTCCCAGGCGACGGGTAAAAGTATGTCCGAGTTTCCGCGCGTCGGACTCCATCGTTTTCCCTTCAGAGCCTTTACTGAAGATAATTTTTTATTTCTGATGCGCCAACTGCTGCCCTTCCTGATTATGCTGAGCTTCATGTACCCCTGCTCGGTGGTGGCCAGCAGCGTGACCACCGAAAAGGAACTGCAGCTGAAGGAGATCATGAAGATGATCGGTGTGGAAAACTGGATGCATTGGATGGCTTGGTTTTTGAAGAGCTACTTCGTGCTGATTTTCATTGCGGTGCTCTACGTGTTGGTGCTTAAGATAGAATTCGGTAACAACGGCTCCATATTTCCATATTCCCAGTGGCTACCGATTTTGGCGTTCCTGCACACCTACGTCATTGCCAGCATATGCTTCTGCTTCATGCTGGCCGTGTTCTTCTCCAAGGCCAGCACGACGTCGGTGGTTACGTGTATTTTGTGGTATGCCACCTATATTCCTTTCAACTTCATCGTCCGCTACTACGAGGGCATAGGCCTCGTTTGGAAACTGCTGGTATCCCTTCTTTTTTCGAACACGGCCTTGGGCCTAGGCCTGAACGTTATAATGGACTTTGAGGGCACTGGAATGGGAGCCACATGGAGCAGCATGTTCCAGACGGTCTCTCTGGACGATGACATCACCTTGTTCTATATAATCATGACGCTCACTGTGTCAGCGTTCTTGTACCTGGGCATTTGCCTGTACGTGGAGCAGGTGTTCCCCGGAAATTATGGCATCGCTCGCAAGTGGAACTTCTTTCTCCGTCGACAGTTTTGGTGTGGAAATAAAGACTCAAATTCCCCAAGGGGGAGGGGTGGAGGTGACCCCAGAAAACGACAGGTGGGCATCGAGTTGCTGAACCTGCAGAAAACCTATGGCAAATTCAGGGCTGTCAAGGGTCTGAACCTGAAGATGTATCGCGATGAAATCACGGTTTTACTCGGACATAATGGCGCCGGAAAGACCACCACGTTGCAAATGCTGACGGGCATGGTGCCACCCACCGCCGGAACGGCCTTGATCAATGGCTTCGACATTAGAACCCAGTTGGACATGGCCCGCCAGTCGCTGGGAATCTGTCCGCAAAACAACATACTCTTCATGAAGATGAGTGTCCGGGATCACATCAAATTCTTTAGCAAACTGAAAGGAGTCCGTGGCTCCGAGGCTGTCGACAGGGAAATAAGCAAGTACGTGGGCATCCTGGGTCTGGAGGCCAAGTCCAAGGTGGCTGCAGAGCGGCTTTCCGGCGGCATGAAGCGGAAGCTGTCCCTCTGCTGTGCCATGTGCGGCAGTGCCCGGGTCGTGCTCTGCGACGAGCCGAGTTCCGGCATCGATGCCGCCGGGCGAAAGAGCCTCTGGGAGCTGCTGCAGGCGGAGAAGCGGGGTAGGACCGTGCTCCTCACCACTCACTACATGGACGAGGCCGACGTACTGGGCGATCGCATAGCCATCCTGTCCGCAGGCCTACTCCAGTGCCACGGCACCTCCTTCCATCTGAAGAAGCAGTATGGAACGGGCTACCAGTTGGTGTGCATCATGCTGGCTGGCTGCGATGTAGGCGCCGTAACGAAGTTGATAAATCGCCACCTGCCGAATCTGCAACCGGAAAGGCAAATGGGCACCGAACTCACCTATCGATTGCCCCACGATGAGACTAAGAAATTCGCTGAACTGCTGGCTGATCTCGATAAGAATTCCGCGAAGTTAAAACTAAGTGGCTATGGCCTGAGTGTGGCCACCTTGGAGGACGTTTTCATGGCGGTCAACATGGAAAAGCGACCCCAGGGAGGTCAGGACACATCCTCTAACTTCCAGACCCTAGTGTTTGACAGCAGAACTCGGGAGAATCGACCGTTGGTCCGCTGCCTTATGGGTTTTCAGGCTTTGCTGTTGAAAAAAGTCGTCGTAACCTTTCGGAATTACTG
The DNA here is from genome assembly GCA_008042655.1 of Drosophila burlai. Lineage (NCBI taxonomy): Eukaryota > Metazoa > Arthropoda > Insecta > Diptera > Drosophilidae > Drosophila > Drosophila burlai. The sequence continues at coordinate 30,831 of VNJT01008306.1, forward strand.
GCTAACGCTGATACAGATCCTGCTGCCCGTGGTCATACTGGTCTTGACCATTTTCAATTCCCGGGGCGGTCGCTTGTACTATGAACTGCCGGCTATGCAGATTTCTCCTTTTCAGTACAAATCGAGTTACGTGGTTATGCAGGACAATTCCCCCGCCGGTCAAATAAGTCCCCTGGCCTCAGCCTATTCCAAGCATATGGAACGCTATGGAAAACGAAGCCACTTGCTGACAACTGGCAATCTTAGCGTGGAGGATTATTTATTGGGTCTGGACAAGAGCTGGAGGCACCGCTTGGACTATGCCTTTGTGGCGGGAGTGACAATTAACGCAAAGAACGCCACTGTCTGGCTGAATAATAAGCCCCTGCACACGGCTCCCCTCGCCACTGTCTGGCTGAATAATAAGCCCCTGCACACGGCTCCCCTCACCCTCAATCTGTTTCATAATGCCATGGCTCGGCACTATCTGGGTGAGGAGGCCGGCACCTATGTGACCAACAAGCCGTTGCCGTACAGCGACGATACCCGAGTGCTGCGACTAAACAAGGGTCAGAAATTGGGCTCAGAATTAGCCATCAATTTGACATTGTGCATGTGCTTTGTGACGGCCTTTTTTGCCATACCCATCATCAAGGAGCGGGAGACGCGAGCGAAGCTCCTGCAATTCCTGTCTGGCGTCGATGCATTCGCCTACTGGACAACAATGTTCCTGTGGGACTTTCTGATATTCATGATATCGGCTTTGATGGCAGTACTCACACTGTCTGCCTTCCAAGAGCTGGGCTATTCGTCATTCATAGAACTGGGTCGTTATTATGCCATTTTATTGATATTTGGCATGGGAGCACTGCCCATAATCTATGTCCTTTCGTCTTTTTTCTACGATGCCGCCACTGGATTCGTTCGCATTGCTATTTTTGCTGTGGCAACAGGGTGTGCCCTGTATATGCTCTATTTAACCCTCTCGTTTGAGGCCTTTCATCTAAAGCAAGTGGCCAAGAAACTAGCCTGGTACTTTCGGGTATTTCCTCATTACTGCCTGGCCAGCGCCGCTCGTCACTTGCACGTGGGCCACAATATTCGCAGTGGATGTGATACGCCTGTCTTGAAAAGAATCCCCAAAGAAGTAAAGTGTAAGAAATTGCCGATGTGCTGCCAAATTCCAGGTTACTTTGCCTGGAAACATCCTGGAGTTCTGCCGGAGATCGTGTACACCATAGTGGTAGCCATATCTCTTTTTCTATTTTTGATCATACTCGATGCCCAGCTGATACTTGCCTTCAGAAAGGCTCTGAGGAGATTATGCAAGTCCTCTAAGAAGCGAGAAAGCGGTGGCTCCTCTACGGAAAATCCGGATGCTACAGAAGAACGTAAGCTGGTCAAAGACCTAATAAGTTCCGGAAGGAGGGATATACCTCTGCTGGTGGACAACATCAGGAAGCAATATAAGAAGAAACTGGCTGTGCGGGGCGTTTCATTTCATGTTGCCCATGCCGAATGCTTCGGTCTTCTGGGAATCAATGGAGCGGGCAAGACGAGTGTCTTCAAGATGCTGACTGGAGACACAACAATCACCTCTGGAGATGCCTATATAGATGGCATGAGTCTGTCCACTCAGATGAGAAAGGTTCGCCATAAGATCGGTTATTGTCCGCAGTTCGATTCACTCTTCGAGGACCTCACAGGACGACAAAATCTGCGCTTTTACTGTCTACTGAGGGGCATCCAACGACGCTACATTCGAGAGATAAGCTGGACCTTGGCCCTGGCCTTTGGCTTTCAAAATCACCTGGATAAGCGAACCAAGGTCTACAGTGGTGGAAACAAACGGAAGCTAAGCACCGCCATAGCCATCTTAGGCAACCCATCGGTGGTTTTCTTGGACGAACCCACCAGTGGCATGGATCCCGGTGCACGGCGACAGCTCTGGCAGATAATGAGTCTCATTCG